>JASFAX010003065.1:0-43720 GCA_030737875.1 Allium sativum
CCTTACTTTTATAATAGAAAGTTAATGATGATGAAGCGGTGGATGGTTGGTATTAAAATTGATAAGGATATTCTATGTTCTTCTCCTATTTGGATCTGTTTCCCGGGATTACCTATAGACTATTGGACAGAAGAGGAGATAAGTCCTATTGCATCTTTTCTTGGTAATCCTCTCAAGCTTGACAAATTTACAAAAGGAATTAGGAAAATTGTTGTAACGAAAAGGAATTTCTCTCGATCCGAATCAGTCGCTAAACCGACCAAGACCGTTCGAAACCCCTGATTGTTTTGAGAACATGACAAATTCGAACACAAACAGAAGAACATTTCATTGTATGTTACAACAATTCCATCAGAATACAAGAATATACAAAGTATGAATAAATATTATACAACACAAAATATCAGAGATTTAAATTACATTACATAGCAGCGGAAAAATAATACAAAACATAACTGAAAGAAATACACGGATACAGAGCTTTCCGAATATCACTTCAACTATAAACCAGGATACTGTGAATATAAATCTGCAAAACCAAAACTAATAGCTACCCATGTCGAAAATAGGGGCACCCAGAGTTTAGGTTAAAACAATAAACTCCAGGTCAGTCATGTGACTGGTGTGAGAAATAAAACAGTTATTTTAAAGCTTTACTTTAAATCAGATATATCAAGGGACCACGCCGTATAACACGAAACGAGTTTCCTCCCAAGAATACCAGTGCATATAACAAAACAGCGCAATGCTTTTTGAAAAAATGAAGCTATTATAAGACCCAGGTCCTATCACACAATGCAACGCAAGCCGGGGGATAGGGTTTTCCCTTATAATAGCCAAACATGCTTGGTATGTTTAAAACAAATCATTTGATACTATTATAAGTGCATAGTGTATAAAACAACTTCAAATCATAAGTATCAATCATAAACGGTATAAGTGCCCCATACCACTATGTCGCCATATATAGGATTACAACTAAAACCGAAATGTCTCGTATTGGAAATTGGATTTCCATCTGTGAACCGAGGCTAGGGATCGTCCTCACCGAATTCGAGACAATCTAGCCCATGTCTCAGGAATAGTCGCAACTGCCCCATGGATCGTCAGGGCCGGTCCACCGATGTGGATTATTATGCCTGAACACTGCGTTTCTCCGCCCTTTGGGGCGTAAATGAGCCAAATGACTCCATCGACTCCACACAGTCACCGATATATCCGAAGCGCCTCGCAACATCAACAACCACACACATAAAAATAATATAAATGTCAGGGCTGGTAGGTCACTGACACCACCCTAGCTAGAAGGAAACGCATGCCCTCCCTGATGTCCTCTCCCGTTTCTGGTTCACAACCGGGGTGTGAGGCTCGCGAATCAACGTTACACAAAGTTATGCCATGCAGGCGGTGCTTTGATCATCAACCACAAGACTTTTCTTTTCAACAAAAGCCTTGATCAATTGCCACACAGGCATGCCACACAGGCAATTCACTCCATGCGATTGATATCCATCAATATATAACCCCTGAGTTCGTACGTCTCAGAGAAGGGCGTTAAGCAAGAGAATAAATTCTGCACTGCCAAACAGATATATATTTAATAGAAATCAATCACACAGAATACAATCCAATGTCAGACACATAGTCCATTTACAAGTTCGTTCTGGGTCTGAACGAAACCGGAGGCACCTTGTACCTCACAGATCCATCGATCTCCAAGTACGTCTGGACGATCACCAACTGATTCCCTCCTCTTGGGTGTACAGCCCAATCAAGATCATCAGTAATCACCCAAACAATGTGAAGACCTCTGGTCTTCGACCACCGTCTTCACCCTCGACACCACGTCGAATCAGTTATTCAAAATGGGATAAACCCGGTCTTTCTGAATAACTCGCGTATATAATAAACAAGTGTTACATAAACACAACATACGCCTCATTCCAATTCAGAATATTCTTTTATTCAAATATTCTTATACTTTGGGAAAGGTTCCCATTAATTTTATCAAAGATAAATTCTTTAAATTTATTCTTTAATCTTCTTTTGAATATCAATTCAAACTAGTCGGGATTAGCGAACCACACCGAAGTAATCATTTATTTTATTTCCCAATCCCAACCTATTCATCCCATGAAGTAAAACTGGTCATACTTCATATCTAACACCATGGTGTTGTCGGTAAATTCAATTACCATTTCACATTCAAATCTAATTAAAGATTTAACTATCGCTTGGAGCAAAACTGGTGATACTCCATTCTCGATTATTTCAATCTAATTAAAGATTCATTAAAACTCCACTTGGTTTTAATCTTCCCAGTAATCACTATCAATGATTATTTATCTTGGGAAATCATATCCTGTCTTTAACTGGGTTAAAGAACCAATGTCACTTAAAACACGGTTCACTATAAACTCAAAATACATTCTATTTCAATTCCAATTAAATATCATTTAATTGGTATACTTCATTAAATCTAAATAAAAAGATTTATTCTTTTTCTCAACTGGGTTAAAGAACTGTGTTAATGAAGACACCATTCACAACAAACCCAAATCCCATTTGATATTAAATACAAGGCTCTGAATAGAAAATATATCGGCTTATATTCAATATCAAATTCTACGACCAATAAATATCGTATCGGAAATAACGATATAAATATATCTTTCAAATTTCCATAACAATATCTGCAAAATCACGAAATCCAACATCGAAATATTCCAAAGACAATTTCGATTCAAATCCATTTCCACTTTATATATTGGAAATTCTGGTTATTTTCAAAACCATTTCAAATCCACTTTATTTATTTTAAAAATAAATGGGATTATAATTCTAGTTCAAAACTAGTTCATTTTGATAAAAATCTATTTTTATCTTTTCAAATATGGAAATTTTCATCCTAATTTTTCACAAATCATTTCTTATGATTTTACACAAATTATTACTATTTTTAATAATTTTATCAAGGCCCGTGCAGTCAATTTCCATCAACGGCCATCGAACTGCACTTACAGCAACCTTTTCCAAATTTGATTTGGACATAATTCCAAATCCAACCGTTAGATTTCAAATGTCTAATATTTGTTAGAAAGATCTTTTCAATACGAACCCAACGGTTCCGGTTTTAGGAGAATCCGACGGTCGGGTCTCCCGTAATGTCCGTTCGAAATCAGTGGCCGAAATTCGCGAACTGCCGCAGCGCGGCGCGTTCTATTCAGGCCATTATATTATATATATAATATATACTTCGTCGATTTCCTTTTAAAACGTATTTTATAAATCGATTTAAATTCGTTTTCAAAACGATTTCAACCTCCTATTCAATTTCTAATCAAAATTGAATATTCCACATCATCGATATACAAATGATAATATTTTCAAAATGTTATATTTTGAAATCACTTCCTTTTCTATATTCATTATAAAAATGAATAAAATCGATATAAATATCGTTCACGTCAAAATGGCGCATATCTAACCAACACGGCTTTATATATTTCAATTACTTCGTTATTCTATTCAACAAATGAATTTTCTTCAACACATGAATATATATTTTTATTCAACACATGAATATATATTTTTATTCAAAACATGAAAATATATTTTATTCAATACATGAATCTTTATTCTATTCAACACATGAATTTTCTTTCTATTTAACACATGAATTTTCTTTCTATTCAACACATGAATTTTCTTTTATATTCAACACATGAATTTTCTTTCTATTCAACACATGAATTTTCTTTTATATTCAACACATGAATTTTCTTTTATATTCAACACATGAATTTTCTTTCTATTCAACACATGAATTTTCTTTTATATTCAAAACATGAATTTTCTTTTATATTCAACACATGAATTTACTTTCTATTCAACACATGAATTTACTTTCTATTCAACACATGAATTTTCCAAATTGGAATGAGGCCCAATCAATTACCATATAATGTTAATTATATGAATTCCATACAACACATGTATATAATAGCAACGATAAATCATCAACCATCATATAGAGTGCACCACACAACTGCATAAGCATTAAATATCAATAATTAACGCTTACACAGTCTGTCAATCCATCGATTGACATATAACTAAACAATCGGGATTAGTGTACGTCAAACCTCATCCCAACACCCGTGTGGGGTTTCAAATCAACAAACACAGATTTTTTTTGTGTGGTTGGGCGATGTGTAAAATTTATCGTCCCAATCAATATCATTCAACTCAGTGTATATAAACAAATCGTCCGATTTGTTTATAAATATTTATTTTATATACACGTTAAAAATCATATTTTTAACTATAAAATATTTTCCACCATAAAATATTTTATTTCATTCCACATCACACAATCAAATTTCACAATACAGCAATCAAACAAACAAGTCATCCATGGTCTGTGGACGACGGGTGTCGGGTGCTACTAAGCATCGTCTGCATCCTAGTATATATTTCAACTAGAAATCAAAATAAAAGTGAGGAGTTCTCACCGATTAACTAAACCAATTCGTCGCGACTCTTCATATGTAGAAATTCTTCGTCGTTTTTTATCCATCGCATATATAATCTGAAAATCATATTTTTATCGAATTAAAAGTTATTTCATAACATGACTATTGTTAAAATAGCATAGGTAAGATAAGAATTATATTTTTAGCTTTCTAAAAATATTTCCATAGCTTATACTAGTCAAAAATCATATTTTTAACTTATACAAATATTTTCTTTAATATAATAAAAACAAAGAAAACATATTTTTCGAATCAAAGAAATCCTAATTTTCATATGTTAAAAAACCTAACTTTTCGCATACTCATATGATAAAAAAAACAGGTCTTTATGTAATTAAAAATCCATGCTAATCACACAAGGAAGAAAATCAGATTTTTATTTATGTAAAACTGAAAATTAAATTAAATAAAAGGCTTACTTTTTGAGTTTTCAGAGTGGTGGAGGGAGGAGCTCGCTGTCGAAGGCTGAAGGAGGAGAAGGCGCCGGAGTTTGGAGCATAGGGGAGGGGGTCTCGGTTCTTGCACTCGCTGGGGGGACTCGCGGGTGGTTTTGGGAGTTTCAGGCAAGGTGCGCGAGGGGGTCCGGGGGGGGGGGGGGAGTATCTGGGCGCCGTCCATGTGGAGGAGGGGACGGGGTCCTCGATGAGCGGCGACAGATTGACGGTGGAGGGGGAGGAAAGGAGGGCGTCGGCTGAAAGGGTAGGAGGCACGACTTTTTTTTTGTTTTAGATCTGAAGTGAAAAGTAACGGTGGGGGAGGGGGGGTTTACGTATAAAGGATATTATATATTATATTTTTTTATTTACTATTTTCTTTATAAAAAAATTGACTTTTCATATGAACTTTAAAACGAGGCCCAACGACTGTCGCCCCTAGCTAATTACCCCCATTCCGAACACAATGGGATATGCCACGTAAGCTGATTCGATCGTTTCGATCAGTTTTCGTCAAAATCAAAATATAAATCTATATATTGAATTTGAATGCACATTTCAATTTACCAGGGCCACATACAAACTCTAAACATTATTTCTAGCTTCGTATTGATGATACAATCCTAACAAAACTAATTTCGTTAAATTCTGAGATCGTTTGAAAAATGGCCATTTTCTAGTCGATCGAAATTGACTGAAACTGTCAAAACACGTTTAACTGTTCCATGCTCACATATTGATTCAGAAAATTACGAATTTTGGAATCTAGCAATAACTAGACATCCCGGATCCAAAAAAAGTGGTTTCATTGAAAACCGAGATCATTTGCAAAATTTCCATTTTTAAGGGCCATAATTCCATAGCGACTATTCTGAATTTTCAACTGGGCATATCTTTTGATTCCCGCAATGAAATTTCAATTTTTTGGATTCGTTGGAAAGATATTTTCAAGTAGATTCAAATATTTTTGGTTTCGCTAAAATCCGGTTTATTTTGAATCCTGTACATTCATTTGAACTTTGAAATCGAATTTTCGAACTACCGCGCCATTTTCAATTCCTTTTATAATTAAAAATAATTATTTATATTCTAACGACGATTCAAATGAATATATACGTTCGAATTCTATTCAAAATAAATTTCTCGTCGTTATTATTTAAAATAATTCATTTTAAATATTCAAAATTCACTAAAATTGCCAAAATAAAAATTTTAAATTGGCTAAGATTTCCGGGTTATTACAATTGTGCATGCACGGGTGTTGCTTGTGGTTTCCAGTTCGTTTCCATGTCCCAAGCATATTCCTTTATTGTCAGTAGATGATAAGTTGATTATGCAAAAAGTCGAATACGAGTGGTTTTCACCCAAGTGCTCGAACTGTCATAGTTTTGGGAATGTAGAAAGCGTTTGTTAGTTTAGCAAAGCCTAGGTTTCTAAGCAAACTAATCCTCCATCTTATCCTGCTAATTCTATGGAACTGATAATAATGTGCAGCACTCGAATACACGCGCTCATGTAGATTCTTTATCTCAAATTCTTGTGTGCTCTCCGGCTCAGCTTAATAATAGTAGAGAGTCATGAAAGCAGCCTCATATGTTAAATGATCGTAATATGAGTTCTTCTTAACCTTACGGTATGGATTCAACTGCTACTACTAATGAAATGGAAACTTCAAAGAGAAACAACTTGGACAACAAAGCTTCTGGACATATTGTGAAAAAATGAAACACGACCCTTAAGGATATGTCAGATGAAGCTTCTGTTGAATTCCAAGCAGATATGGACTTTGGAGTGATTGACAACCCTGAATGGAGCTATATAGTTAGTCAGATAAAGGAAAGAAGAAGAGGGCAAGGAAATTTAAGAAGTTGGCGGATCTTTCTATTTGCAATCCAGGCTCTTAGTGATTTCCTTTTTAATGGAGAAGAGTCCTTTGTCATTTTTTGGATAATTACAGTTTGTCTTATATTTGCCTAGATTAGACTAGGACTAATAGTGTCATTGGATTATGTATCTTTAGTTTGTACCTATTTTCAGTACGAATGAGTTTTTCAGAGCGAGAGTTATGTCACTTGTTTTGAAAATGTACAACTAAAGATGTAGAATTTATATGCATATGTATAATAAGGTACCATTTTTTAAAAAAAAATCTTGCACATACCAAAATAGCATTATACAACTCGACATGTCCTAATTCAAGTAAATATCGTTGTAGTACGAAAAAACCAAATCAGAGAATCCAAATAAATTTTTTACAGCAAAAACTCACACCTAAACTATTGGACAAGCAGACAACAATGATTATAACTTGAAAGTGCAGAACTACCCAAAAACACGCTGAATTAGACACACCCTCACTGCAATATTAGTCGCCAAGGTGGTACAAACAAAGGCAGTAGACTAGAAGCAGCTACAAACCAAATCAAAAAGAAGAAAGCTAAAAACACTCCAATTACCCAACCTCAGCAGTCGATGCAGAGCATACCATCACTGATGAAACATATCATAAAATAAACAACCTAAGAAGCAACTTGTAATGACAAAAATTCCTTAAGCCCATGGCTTTGGGATGAAAAGAACAGAAAGAGTGCTCATCAACCATAAAACAATGGATAACATACGTGGCGAGGCTATCATTTTTGTTAACGGTGAAGTAGGAGCACCAGAAAACAAAGAACAACCCGCTAAGACTATCCCAGCAAAATTCCTCACAAATACAAAAGGAAACTAAATCGAAACAACAACCAACCCACGAAATTTGGGACACGCAAACCTTAGTGTATAAGACACATAGAGATCGCCAAATCTAAAATGAAACCATAATGTCCAGAAAATCCAAAGCGCACACAGTTCGCTGTAAACAGTCACTTTAGTTGGAGCTATGGAGCTTGTAACAACCCGGAATTTTGACAATATAAATTAATTATTAGAATTTCAAAAAATACGAATTTCTGCAAATGATGGAATTTGGCCACGAATTTTAATCAATGCGTTTGTCTTAGAATTCTGATCAACTTTCATGTTTGGAGTTTCACGAACGGAGTCCGAATGAAAAAGTCACGGACGAAATATAAAAATGAACGGAAAATAAATAAATCAGAATTTATAAATATAAATTACCTTATTTAACTAGCCAAACTTGGCATTTGACGACCCAGGCGGTCGACCATAGTGGTCGATCGCCACGGTTGACCTACTAGCATCAGTTTTCCCAGTGACGGCAAGGGTTGGTATGGTTTAGTTTATGGTATATATAAATAGAATGGATGCATATAAATTAAAATGAATCCAATGGTCCAAGGACGATTCCACCCTTATAAATAAAGGGGTAAGGCCTCATTCTTTTCCACACAAATCTGTGGGTAGCAGCAAAGCCCGATCATTTTCCTCCTTCTCCAAACCTAATTTCTTAATCCAAAATATATTCTTATATAACAAATCAAATCCAATTCATATGAAATTGTGAGGATTAACAAATCTAATGGAAAAGAATGCAAATTGACGCTCCAAATCAGATTCTCCCCTCTCTTCCTATTTTCTTACATCTCTACAGATCTGGAATTTCCCATTTCCAGATAAATTGTAGATGTATAAGAATTTGGGGATAGTAGGCCTAAAGGGTTCAAACTTTGGATCTGGATGCTATAAAATGAGTGAGAAATTTATATATATGTTTATAATAACATATTTATGTTGTTTGTAATACATCTTAATTTTTATGCCTATATCAATCTGATTTGTTCAATAAATTGTTGTAATTAGTTTGACACCCATCAGATCTGATAATAAAAATTGTTAAAACTTGTGAATTGTATATTGTGGTTATGCATAATATTAATTGTAGGATTTTTAAACTTGTTTACACATAATCCTACAGTTGTATTGAAAAATATTGCAATTGTTGTAAAGCACTGTAGATCTGGAAATCAGTCCCATTAAACACCATTTAGATGTAGTTATATTCCAGATCTCTAGTTCAGTGTCGAATAATGAAATTATGTGAATTTGGGTAAAAAGGTACGACTGATAAATTAAGTTATTGTAATATTTAAAATATGAATGTTTGTAGTAAATATCGTTGGGTTCTTGCTTAACTATTGTAAATATGTCATTTTCCTTCTTTAGCATAGAAAGACATTATTCTGAAATCACAAGAGGTGTGATAAAAAGATCAAAAAGGGAAAAGTGGTGCAAATGTATGTATAAATATAAATATATATATTTATGCATAATTTGCATCAATAATTTCAAATTTTATATTTACATTTATTTTTTGTAATTTTGAAATATGCCAATTCCACTAATTAGGCATAGTTTACAATGACTATGGCTAAAAATATTTTTGTGATGTGACGGCCTGCCCCGCACCAGCCGACATTTCCAATGAAAGTGCGTTGTGCCAATGTCCAACTAGCATGGGACGGTCGTCAAAGAAAGGAAAGAAGGGAATTTGAACTAATAAGGAACCTGTAGAATGTCCCACAACACATGGAATAAAATATAATAGTTACATATTTGACATAAAACAGGTGAGACAGTGCATAAGCTGAAAACTAAACCTTCATAGCAGCGGAAAATCCAAAATACAGCTTATATTCCACATCATCATTATTACAACTTTCAAAACTGCCTCCAAAGCAAAATAAGAAAGGTACACTACTAATGCCCAAAGTAGTGACCAGCAGCGACACAGGGAGAACATATATATATATATATATATATATATATATATATCATACGTGGAAGCCTCCTGCTCGTCTCTGACACAACTACCCGTGCATAATCACTTGACCTATCTCTAGTCTTCCCGTTTAAGAGCACCCAGAGTAATAAGAAGAGACATAAAACTCTGGGTCAGACAAAAGTCTGGTATGAGCGATAAGCAGTAAAACAAAACAATAACAGGTATACTAAACCATACCTGAACCTGGACCTGCAACCAAAGAGTTAGCACAACAAAATGTACAATACTCTAAGGTGACGCTAACATATGGTGTAAAGATATGGGGTGGGGGTGTGCATGTCATAATGATGGCAAACAATCAAGCATAACAACCATCCTCACATCTCTCACTCAGTGCGTAAAGCGTACGATATCCACCGCTTTGATCACCCAAATCCTTGCTATGATCACTCTGTCCCATGGAGTCATGGCGACTCCACTGCACTGATCCATATCCACTAGTCCTTGCTATGTCCACTCTTCCCCATGAAGTCATGAAGACTCCATTGCACTGGCTCATAGACATGCTACGATCACTCTGCCCCCATGGAGTAGTAACTACCCCACTGCACTGATCCGCAGCCTAACACTTGTCTTCCTATGGTGAATCAAAGCTATGGACGTAACTCCTTAGCACATGTCCCGCAGCAAAGCCCAACTCATGAAGTTAATTCGTTGGTTCCCAACTGGATCCTGAGTTCTACTACCTATTTGGACTTCCTTTGCATCTCGGGTTTTGGTCGAATTGGAGTTAATCTTCAGAAGAGTCATCGCATAGTAGAGGTAGAGGTCCAAACTCGGTTCGGTTCGGTCTATCCGGTTCGGTTTGGTATGTGGTGCTCAGGCTCCTCATTCGGTTCAGCTTAAATCCCCCTCCTTCGGTACGGTTCGGGTTCACTTCCTCTATGCAGTTCGGTTTGGTGCTTTGCTTCTTGGTTTCGTTCGTCCCTCCTGCTCCAACTTGCTTACTCCGATCCGATCCCACGTTCCATTTCGACAAGACCCGATCCTTAACCCAACTCCAACTCTTTGCAAGTGGCCTTTCTTCTTGCCAAGCCTTCCCTGGTGCCAAGTTCTGATCCGAATCAAATCCCTTGCCCGATCCTCCTATCCGACCCGAGCCCTACATCCGATCCGATCCGATTCGAAACCCTGCACATTCCCTACAACTTTTCCAACGACTATTTTACGTCATATTATGGCGTTTTCGACCATTCTAACTCTTCTAATCAATCACAAAATATACCATACAGTCATAGCAACTTAGAGAATCAACCATAAACACCAAAACAACAATTTAATATGTAAATATGGATCAAACATACCCAAAAACCTATGTTTTCCCTTTAATCTCTCTTAATCATGTTTAAGCATACAATTAGCAAAACTTATCCAAATTAACCCAAATTTCTATCAGAGCCCTACAATAATATTTTAGAATTTTACAAATCTTTCCAGATTTTTCTTAGCTAAAAATTTCGCTAATTAACACTAATTACCCCTAATCAACCGTAATTAGTGAGAAATTATGCAAATCACTCACCTTAGCCACAAATAAAACTTAGATTTGAAAATATCTCTGATTTGGGTTGAATCTTTATGCAACACAGCAGCTCTATTCCCAATTTGATGCTAATTTGCCTTGATTAGATGTAGATTAGGCTAAAACTTGATTAAATGGTGATTAGAACATGATTAGGGTGTTGGAGGCCATTGTTAGGGTTAGGGAAATGTTTTAGGCGGCTAAGAAAATGAAAATAGATCGTTTTCCTACTGTTCTCTTCCTCTCCATAACCCTAATCCCGAAATGGGTTATGGGCCCTCTTGCTATCACCCTAATTTGGCCCGGTTAAGCTGTTTTTCATCTTCTAAACCTTGTTTTAGCCATATCTCCCAAACGGTGAGTCCGTTTGGCTAATGTGACCACTCTACGGAAAGGTAGACCATCATCCGGATCTAATGGAAGTGGTTTCAGGTCAAAACTCCTTACCAATCAAAAGTTATGGCCAAAACAAGATCAGCTAGGGGCAAAACGGTCATTTAAAAATCGGCAAAAATCATGAACACGGGAAATGATCCCAATAGTCGTGTCCCAAAGTTATATGGCTATACGACTTTGCATGAGAAAGAAAGAAATATTCTACGATCCCCTACTGCGTAGAATGCGGGTCGTTACATTCTCCCCCCTTAAGAAATTTCGCCCCGGAAATTCCTTAACTAAGAAACAAGTAAAGGATCCTGCATGCCTACCAACCATTCACAACAATTAAACATACAAAACAACAAACAAGTCTATCCTAGCATGCGGAAAACTAAATTGCAATTAAATTCTTACCAAGCAAAGAGTTCTGGATACGTCTTCCTAATGCTCTCCTCTATCTCTCAAGTACAGTCATTCTCATTATCGCCCCACTGAACTTTGACTAGATCCACCGCTTTCGTTCGAAGTTGCTTCGTATCATGCTTAACAATACGAATCGGCTTGCGGTTCCCAACCGCCTCGGGTTCTACTTCGATATCATCCAACTGATCAGGTGAAATAGTCATATCGGGGTCGTGCATGAATTTCCTTAATTGGGAAACATGAAATACGTTACGAACTCCCGCCATCTTATCCGACAACTTAACTTTATATGCCAAATTCCCAACTTTCTCGAGGATTGGGAATGGACCAACAAATCTTGGTGTTAACTTGCCTCTCCTACCAAATCGTATCACGCTCTTTAATGGAGAAATCTTGACAAACACCAAGTCGCCAATGGAGAATTTTAAATCTCTTCTCCTCTTATCAGCATAAGTCTTCTGCCTATCTTGGGCAGCCTTCATTCGTTGTCGGATAAACTTGATCTTATCTGAGGTTTCTCTTATCACATTTGGCCCAAGCACAAATTTCTCACCGGTTTCTAACCAACATGAGTGTGAGTTGCACGGTCTTCCGTACAAAGCTTCATATGGAGTCATACCAATACTGGACTGATAACTATTATTATATGCAAACTCTACTTGATGCAAATGGCAATGCCATGATCCAACAAAATCCAATATGCAAGCTCTCAAGAGATCTTCTAATATACGATTTACCCTCTCTGTTTGACCATCAGTTCGAGGATGATACGCGGTACTGAGATATAATTCTGACCCTAGAGTCTCTTGTAAGAGCTTCAAAAACCCACTAGTAAACAACGGGTCTCGGTCACTCACAATGCTTAGGTACTCCATGAAATCTCACTACCCACTTCATATATAGTTCCGCTAACTTAGCTTCCATTCTATTCGACTTGACGGGTATAAACCTTGCACTCTTGGTCAATCGGTCCACAATCACTCAAATATTATCATGGCCCGATCTAGTTCTTGGTAACCCATCAATGAAATCCATTGAGACTTGTTCCCATTTCCATTCTGGAATTTCCAATGGTTGCAACAACCCACTAGGTTTCTTTTGCTCAGCTTTAACTAACTGGCAATTCATGCATTTGGATATAAACTTCCCAACGTCTCTTTTCATCCCTTCCTAGTAGTAGGTCTGCTTCATGTCTCGATACATTTTATTACCACCAGGGTGCATAGTCAGTTTTGAGTGATGACATTCTCTAAGCACTTCATCTCTCAATCCATTGACATTGGGTACAACCAATCTACCATTCTTTCTAAGCCATCCATCTCGATCAAGTCCATACTTGTTCATCTCTTCG
Source organism: Allium sativum (assembly GCA_030737875.1). Lineage (NCBI taxonomy): Eukaryota > Viridiplantae > Streptophyta > Magnoliopsida > Asparagales > Amaryllidaceae > Allium > Allium sativum. The sequence goes on from JASFAX010003065.1 coordinate 13,388, forward strand.
TCGATTTCCATCTCTAACTTTGAGATGATTTCCAATAGGTTAGGATCGTCCCTCTTACTGGAACCAATCCGCTCAATCAAAGTGGGTCTGATCGTCAAACTTGCTAGCATCTCTGGATCCAATTCACACTTTGGTCTGAAATCCTACCCTGCGATATACTCCAGTTGCTTCCATTCTAGAAACATAGCCCCTAAGCTGGCATGTCTTCTACTCAACGCATCAGCTACCGCATTGCCGTTTCCTGGTGTATATGCGATATCGAAATCGTAGGAAGCCAAGAATTCTAACCATCTTTACTGTCGGAGATTTAGATCCTTCTGGGAGAAAAGGTACTTTAACGACTTATGATTAGTAAACAACTCGAATCTTTATCCCAAGAGATAATGTCTCCATATCTTCAACGCGAACACGATCACTGCCAATTCCAAATCATGGGTAGGATACTTTTCTTATGCGGTTTCAGTTGCCGACTAGCGTAAGCTACAACCCTACCTCCTTGCATCAATACAACACCTAGCCCGGTACCACATGCATCTGTGTATACCGTCATCTCTTCATTCCCTTTAGGAATGACTAACACTGGCGCGCACGTCAACTTTTCCTTTAGGCTCTTAAGTGCATTCTCGCACTCTTCGTCCCAAAAAAAAGCTTGGGTTTTCTTAGTTAACTGAGTCAACGGTGCCGCTATCTTGGAGAAATCTTAAATAAACTTACGATAATATCCAGCCAACCCCAAGAAACTTCTTACTTCAGTTGCATTCTTGGGCGTAGACCAATCTTGTAACGTAGCCACCTTTGCAGGGTCCACGACAATAACATTCTTTGAAACAACATGGCCCAAGAATCTCACTTCCCTTTTCCAGAAGTGACACTTAGAAAACTTTGCTTTCAATTGGTGTTTTCTCAACACCTCCATCACTATCCTCAAATGTTCCTTGTGTTCTTCCTCTGTCTTTGAATAAACCAAGATATCGTCTACGAACACAAGAACAAACTTATTTAATTGATCTCGGAATACGCTATTCATAAGATCCACAAAATATGCTGGTGCATTGGTCAACTCGAATGGCATGACCAACCACTCATAGAATCCAGACGGCTTCCGAAAGGCCGTTTTAGCTATACTCTCAGCTTCCATCCTAAGCTGATGAAAACCTGTCGCAAGATCCAACTGGGAGAACACTCTCGCGCCACTCTACTGATCAAACAAACCATCTATCTACGGTAGAGGATACTTATTCTTCCTCGTCACCTTATTCAACTCGCGGTAGTCCACACACAATCGAAGGGAACCATCTGCCTTGGTAGCAAACACAACTGGTGCTCCCCACTTGGAGACGCTTCTTCGTATAAATCCGTTCTTCAAAAGATCACTTGCTTGCACCCCCGAGCTCTTGCTGTTCCCTTGGCGCCATACGACGAAGTGGCATCACTATAGGTTCGGCATCTTTCACTAAATCAATACGGAACTCAATCTCTCGGTGTGGTGGAAGTCCGGTCACTTCCTCGAAGACGTCCGGATACTGGCCAGCCACAGGCACATCGGACAACTCATCATTTGGGATGTCGAAGAAATTTAGAAAACTAGCCATTACCCCATCACTAGGTAGACCACCAAACACTACCCTCCGCCCATCATCCGCTCTAACTGACACCAAAAAGCCCTCACAGTCTACCACCACCCTGTACCTTTGGAGCCAATCGACTCCCAAAACAATGCCAAACCCAGTAAAGCCCAAAACAAAGCAGTCACAAACAAACATGCATCCATGACTCGATAAGATTTCATTACGACAAATCATGCTAAGGCTAGTCGAACCACTTATCGGGTTCGTCATCGCTAAAGGTCTATCGACTATCTCGGGTTCCAATCCCAACCTATCTACCTGGTCACTAGATATGAAGGAACGGGAAGCCCCAACATCAAACAGTACTCGAACAGGAACATCATAAACAGAAAGCATACCTTGAATGACAACATTCTTTCCTTTCTCCGCCACGGTTGGGGCATTCGACGAAGAAGGAACAACATTAAGAGCATATGCTTTCACAATTTGCTTCTCTTTAGGGAGTTGCAGACATTTATCCTTGTGATGTACCACTTGGCAGCAGTTGAAGCACTTCCTGTCCACTGGCTTTGCTCGACATTCTTTAGCATAATGGCCCTTCTTGCCACAGCTAAAACATTCAACGTCTTTCTTATTCTTTTACTTCTGGCCATCCTTGGTCTGATTCTGCTTTCTCTTATTCTGAGAACCATTCTTGCCTCCACCGCTTGCTTGCGGTTTTGGCTCCTCTACAGATGCAACCTCAGTCTTCGACTTAGGGTACAGACTCTCTGATCTCAAAGCTTTCCCCACAATCGATTCAAACGTCTCATCGATATGGTTTATAAGCCTTTCCCCCAGGTACTGATCTAAGCCTGTTATGAACTTCTAATTCTTCTTCTCGGGAGTGTCGATAAGAGATAATCCATACTTCGATAAAGTATCGAACTCAGCAATATACTCCGAGACTGCTCTACCATTCTTCTTAAGTTCCACGAACTTCCTAAACAACTCTGACTTCTGAGCAGCTGGGATAAACTTTTCACTGAATCGGGCCTTAAACTGATCCCAAATAACTTGATCCTCTAGAGTAGATGCCTTAATTGCATTCCACCAATTCACCGCCCGTCCTTGCAGCTGAAGGGATGCTAGCTTTATCTTCGTCGCATCCTCGATACCCAAGTCTTCGAAGATACGCTCACAACTATCCAACCAATCCTAAACTTCTGTAGCCGATTCCATTCCGTGGAACGACTTCCCACCAAGACTAGTGTAATCCTTGCAAAGCTTGGCGAAATCGGCTCTAGGCGCCTACACCGCTGCACCACCACCATTTGCAGCATTGGGAACTGCACCTTGCACATTTATAAGCATCTCTCTCATGAAGTCAGTGAACATCGTCCTCATATCAGGAGCATTCCCATTATTAGCTCCTCTACCAGTACCCTTAGTATATCGGCTCATCGTTCAATCTGTAAGGAGAAAACGATTAACCATCTCTTCAGTGGTGTCAGTGCAGTGCGACTTCATCCTTAAATATACTAATAGTATATATATAGCTTTTGAAAACCAAAATATCACAAATACGCGCTCTTATATACGTACTATCTCTCTCTGGTGTCTTCCCTAGGTTAATTACGCAACCTAGAGCTCTGATACCAAATGTGATGGCCTGCCCCGCACCAGCCGACATTTCCAATGAAAGTGCGCTATGCCAATGTCCAACCAGCACGGGACGGTCGTCAAAGAAAGGAAAGAAAGGAATTTGAACTAACAAAGAACCTGTAGAATGTCTCACAGCGCATGGAATAAAATATAATAGTAACATATTTGACATAAAATAGGTGAGACAATGCATAAGCTGAAAACTAAACCATCATAGCAGCGGAAAATCCAAAATACAGCTTATGTTCCACATCATCATTATTACAACTTTCAAAACTGTCTCCAAAACAAAATAAGAAAGGTACACTACTAATGCCCAAAGTGGTGACCAACAGCGACATAGGGAGAATATCTATATATATATCATACGTGGAAGCCGCATGCTCGTCTCCGGCACAACTACCCATGCATAATCACTTGACCTGTCTCTAGTCTGCCCGTTTAAGAGCACCGAGAGTAATAAGAAGAGACATAAAACTCTGGGTCAGACAAAATTCTGGTATGAGCGATAAACAGCAAAACAGAACAATAATAGGTATACTAAACCATACCTGAATCTGCAACCAAAGAGTTAGCACAACAAAATGTACAATACTCTAAGATGACGCTAATATATGGTGTAAAGATACGGGGGTGGGGGTATGCATGTCATAATGATGGCAAACAATCAAGCATAGCAACCATCCTCACATCTCTCACTCAGTGCGTAAAGCATACGATATCCACTGCTTTGATCACCCAAATTCTTGCTATGATCACTCTGCCCCATGGAGTTATGGCGACTCCACTGCACTGATCCATAGCCACTAGTCCTTGCTATGTCCACTCCACCCCCATGAAGTCATGAAGACTCCACTGCACTGGCTCATAGCCATGCTACGATCACTCTTCCCCCATGGAGTAGTAACTACCCCACTGCACTGATCCGCAGCCTAACACTTGTCTTTCCATGGTGAATCAAAGCTATGGGCGTAACTCCTTAGAACACGTCTCGCAGCAAAGCCCAACTCATGAAGTTAACTCGTTGGTTCCCAACTGGATCCTGAGTTCTACTTCCTATTTGGACTTCCTTTGCATCTCGGGTTTTGGTCGAATTGGAGTTGGTCTTGACGAGTCATCGCGTAGTAGAGGTCCAAACTCGGTTCGGTTCGGTCTATCCAGTTCGGTTCGGTGTGTGGTGCTTAGGCTCCCCATTCGGTTCAGCTTAAATCCCCCTCCTTCGGTTCGGTTCAGGTTCACATCCTCTATGCGGTTCGGTTTGGTTCGGTGCTTTGTTTCTTGGTTTTGTTCGTCCCTCCTGCTCCAACTTGCTTACTCCGATCCGATCCCACGTTCCATTCTGACTCGATCCGATCCTTAACCCAACTCCAACTCTTTGCAAGTAGCCTTCCTTCTTGCCAAGCCTTCCCTGGTGCCAAGTTCTGATCCGAATCAAATCCCTTGCCCTGTCCTCCTATCCGACCCGAACCCTACATCTAATCTGATCCGATCTGAAACCTTGCACATTCCCTACAACTTTTCCAGCAACTATTTTACGCCATACGACGGCGTTTTCGAACATTCTAACTCTTCTAATCAATCACAAAGTATACCATACAGTCATAGCAACATAGAGAATCAACCATAAACACCAAAACAATAATTTAATATGTAAATATGGATCAAACATACCCAAAAACCTATGTTTTCCCCTTAATCTCCCTTAATCATGTTTAAGCATACAATTAGTAAAACTTATCCAAATTAACCCAAATTTCTATCAGGGCCCTACAATAATATTTTAGAATTTTACAAATTTTTCCAGATTTTTCTGAGCCAAAAATTTCGCTAATTAACACTAATTACCCCTAATCAACCGTAATTAGTGAGAAACTATGCAAATCACTCACCTTAGCCACAAATAAAACTTAGATCTGAAAATATCTCTGATTTGAGTTGAATCTCTATGCAACACAGCAGCTCTATTCCCAATTTGATGCTAATTTGCCTTGATTAGATGTAGATTAGGCTAAAACTTGATTAAATGGTGATTATAAGGTGATTTGGGTGTTGGAGGCCATTGTTAGGGTTAGGAAAATGTTTTAGGCGGCTGAGAAAGTGAAAATAGATCGTTTTCCTACTGTTCTCAGCCTTCCCATAACCCTAATCTCGAAATGGGTTATGGGCCCTCTTGCTAATCACCCTAATTAGGCCCGGTTAAGCTGTTTTTCATCTTCTAAACCTTGTTTCAGCCATATCTCCCAAACGATGAGTCCGTTTGGCTAATGTGACCACTCTACGAAAAGTAGTCCATGATCCAGATCTAATGCAAGTGGTTTCAGGTCAAAACTCATTACCAATCAAAAGTTATGGCCGAAACAAGATTAGCTAGGGGCAAAACGGTCATTTAAAAATCGGCAAAAATCATGAACATGGGAAATGACCCCAATAGTCGTCTCCCAAAGTTACATGGCTATAGGACTTTGCATGAGAAAGAAATAAATATTCAACAATCCCTTGCTGCGTAGAATGTGGGTCGTTACATGTAAGATTGGAACCTTTTTGCAAGATTGTATGCAAAAAGGAATGTTTGGTTATTTACTTGACCAAATCATTTAATTTATAATAAAAAATAACAACGTTGACTGCACGAAAACAAAAATATTTATACATATTATCCGTCCAAATAAGCGTAAAACGGTAAAATATATATTGTATGCAATGTTGAATGTTCGGATAAGGTTCAATTATGAATTATATGTAAATTTAATCCATATTGAATTAATATATTTGTGCTGACCATTTGTAGCAATCAATATAATAATTGCTATAAATAGGACCGCAAATAAATAAATAACAGTTATAACCAATGTTGATTGGGGGAAGTAAATATAATAGGATAATGGTTACAACTCCTAAAATTAATTAGGATAAATGTTGTATACCTTAAATTAGGAAATTTGAATTTTAACCCGCATTTAGACACGGGGTTAAGCTTAACTTATGGTAGAAGTCTGCCCGGAACCAACCAGCAAATTCAGCATCCATGGGTCGTCAGCTTAATGTGAGAGGTCTAATTCGTAAATATACATGTATTAAGGCACGAGGTTAAGTCCAACTTATGGTAGAAGTCTAAACGGAACCGACCGACAAATCCAGCATCCACAAGCACTCAACATAATGTGAGAGGCCTGGTGCATATATATATATATATATATATATATATATATATATATATATATATATAACAGTCAACCAATAAATAAATAAATGAATAAGAATAGTAATTGTCTGTTGGGGTACACCAAATAAATATCTTGGGATTGATAAATGGTTACCTTAGGAAAATATGACCATTATGGCCATAAAGGGTAATAAATATAGAAATAAAAGAAAATGGGTGTCATAAGGAGATTAGTGGATATTGATCGTTGCTTTAATACTAAGTTCAATTAGGGAAGTAATAAAATAAACGTCCTAGGTGAAAAAGGATATAACCTTCCTTATTTACATTAATGAATATAGAACTTATAATTAAAAGTAGAGTTGGACTTAGCAGGTTAATAATGTGGAAATATTATTGACCATAAGAACCCGTGACGATAATAAATTGTGTGGAGAGAAACTATATAAAAAGGGCGTAATGACGTAGCCCACTTTATCCCAATAAGGAAAGGTACTAAGGGCTAATGGGGTACGGGCCTAATAACCTTCGGGTATAGTCCGCTTCCTGGGTCTTAAGTGGCTGGGGTCGAAAAGCCCACCTAGGGAAAGGTCCTACAGTATAGGGGTCTTAAACGACATAAGTGTATATTGCCTGCCCAAACCCGGAAATTAAAAACGTCATATATGGCTACCTACCCTACGGGAAGTAGTAAGCGGCTAAGTGGGTTATCTAATAAGGTCAGCTAGAGGTATAGCGAGCGATAAAATACCATCTCTCACCTTATACAGGGTAAGGGTATATGCGTGAACGATGGAAGCCTTGACTAGTAGGGCCCATAGCTAATGCTCCTTAGTTTAAAAGAATGGGGAACAAGTTATCAAGAGGTATTAAGCGACCAATAAGTTCACTGAATCATACGTCCGCCTAGGATCTTGAGTGATCGGGAGAATCCACCCTATCTATCATTTATAGTGAGGCGGAAACGATAAAGGGAAAGTGGATGGAAATGTATATATGTATAGAAGGGCCCCGCAGTTGGGAGCTAACCTCTCAGTCTAATAATCAGTTAAATCATGAAATAAAAGGAGGATTCCTAAATATATATGTAAACATTCTATCTCGGAATTATATCTTAGAATACCACTTTGGAAAGAGTGGTAGAGTCGTGCGTAAACATCTACAAGGTTAGGTTAGAATCACTAACTTTGATAGGCACACATCTTGTATTGAACCAAATGGGATACATCTGTGTATTATAATCTGTGTTGTACATTTCATGTTCACTAGAATCTTGTTGTTCTGACCCTCTCCTCATTACAACCACCCAGGTTTTCTAGAGAAAGTCGGGTTCTCATAGGTTTTTAAGTTTGGCATTTGGTTCTTGTTCTCTCTCATGCTTAGTGTTGGCTATGTGACTTACTTTAAAAAAGGTAGTTACTTGAGTTAATACTAGTTTATCCTATTTTGTTTCCGTTGTGAGTTATCTTATCGTACTCTGATTATTCTCATGCTCATTTATTTGTAGGTACTAGATTTATATGCTTCATGCTTGGATGTGTTTGAGCATCGATTTTTATCGAAATTTGGGCACAGAAAAGTGTGGGGTGTTACATTTGGGATCAGAGCATAGGTTAAACGATCATAGGAATTAGTTAAATTAGGACCCATGAGAGAACATAATTCGATTTTATTTTCTGTTTTTCTTCGTCTCTCTTACTCGACTTAAATTTATTTCGACAATGAGTTAGCCACAGGCCTAAATATATAAAATGGGCCTTAAGAAACTAGGAGTTGAAATATGTTGAGTTCGGGTTTCTAGCCAATTCCATCTTACCCCACGGTACGTTGGTGATCTCATCGTGAAGAGCATGAGGACGACATATGGTGGATTTCGTTAACTAGAGTTTGGAAACCGGAATAATATAATATATAATATAAAAATCTAGCTACAATCGAGATAGTCACGATTTCTGGTTTTTGGTTTCATTGGTAGTTCCGGTTAAGACCATTGCTCGATCTATGACGGGAAAAATCCACGTTATTATGTTGTATCCATTTCGAAAAATATAATTTTGAGGTATATCCATTCTTACTTCGTTGAATTTCCGAATCTACCTTTATTGAAACATTCAATTGAGTTCTTGGCCTTGTATTCGAGGAAATTTTGTTTTAAAACTATTTGGAAAATAAAAATGGGTTTTGAAAGTTATGAAATACGGTTTCGAAAAATGGTTTATAAAGGCCTAGTTTTGTAAAGATGTGGTTTTTAGAATTTTAATCTATTCATGTTTCGAAATTATAGGGTTATTGTGTAATTCTAATAGATATAATCCAATTGGAAGGAAATATGAAATTAGAAATGAGAAGGAATATGCCACTAAATTTAAGAATAATAAATATCTACTCCTTGTGATTTTTAGTATCCCTCTTCCTATATATATTGAAATTATCACAATTAGTCCTTAAGATTTTAAAGCTCTAATGCTCTTGAACACGAAAAGGTTTTTCAGTTTGAAATATAAATTGGAATATAAATAATAATAATAATAATAATAAAAGGGGTCTATAAGTACGAAACCGTTAGTTTATAATAAATTCCGTATTTGGAAAAGTTATAAAATTTTCTTCGGAAAGGCTAAGGAAAATCCTTCATCTTGATTTTTGGGGTATGTAATTTCATAAATCGTCAGTTTGTCGTCAGCTAGGTAAGGGGAAAATTCGTTTTAATTCATATTACGGATTTCTAGCTAAATTATTTCTGGAATTCGTTCATTCGTTGTGTAGTCGCAACATCGTTGTTAAGACTATAAATCCTTGAAGTTGGTTCGGAGTTTAACTACGGCCTTTAAATATAGTGGTGGTGAGGATAATTATTTTTCGGATCGCGTCAAATCTTAAAAGATAACGCGGGACGATTAATATTTTAATCCGGCCTAATAAGGCCAAGGTTCAATCTTTGTTCAAAGCTCATCTAATAATTGACCGTTTAGCGTTATGCAAGAATGGTCAACTAGTTGGTGAGTTTTGTTGCAACTTGAATCTAGGACTCAACTGTAAAAGTTGCATCCAAGTCACCCCCTTAATTTCATTCTTTCGTCCTCCCTTCCTCATCTTGCTGAACCATAACTCTATTCTTCTTCTCTTTCTTCGCCATTGCCTCACCTCCTCCTTTTTCGTGCTTGTTTGCGCATTAGATCTTGCCTCACTAGTACTCCAAGATCTAATTTCTTCTCTCCGACCATTTCTTGGCCTATGATGCCTACTTGCAGTATTAGATCCTACTCACACTATTTAAGCCTCCTCCTTAGGTAGAGATCATTTGGTTGGATCAAAATGAGCAAAAAGGCCTCACTGCTTTAGGGCTAAGAAATTTTGTCAAGGCAGTTGGACTTGCACTGGCCATGTGCTTCGGGATCTTAGAATAGGTTGTTATTTGTGCTGCATCTTCCTTTGCTATACCTTATTAGAATAGATTCTTTCAAAGGCGATCATCATTTAGGAGATGAAGATTAAGCTATCTTTGGATGGTTTTTTCTGAGGAGAATCTCGATGAGATTTTAGAGGAATCTGTGTCTTACACGGACTTGAATGGTATTTTGTTTGACCAGTTTTGGAGATATTGCAGCAAATCTCTTTTTCTCGATATCGGTTCTTGAGTTTGGGAATCTATGTTTAAATTGCCTATGTAGACGTGTGACACATTTAGCACATTGTTCTATAAATGAGAAGTTATGACTAGATTTGTCTCATGATGTGGAAATTAATCTTAACCATAAATTTATGTTGCATCATATTTCATTTAGCTTGTTGTTCTTGTGGGTTGTCTCATGGAGTTACTTTATGTAATTTCACCTATCCATTTTGTCTTTAGACAATATTGTGTGGATTTCGATGAGAAGAAGTTTGGTGGTTAGTTTCTTTTCTCACCGCAAATTCTCTCTTGGAAGAGGTGGTGATGTAGGAACCTCCAACAACACCCGTATTGTTTGTAACACGATATTAAGCATTATGTTACTATGATATGGTTAATTAAAGATCATAAAGTTGGTTTGAGCTCCAGCCGCAGAGCAAGACATCTCATTGTTTATAGCTATTGTTTTGGGAGTTTCGGTGTTGTTGTTTTGTCATCTTTGTTGTTATCTCTTTCCAGCAATTTTCTTTATCTTTATTGTAGTTGCAGTGTTTGTAACTGCTAGTAATGAAAATCGCACAACTTTGGTTATTGAGATTTCTATGTTTAAAATTGTTGTTCTACTCATGCATATTTATTTAAATGAAATCTCATTCATAAATTAGCATTTGTCCTAGAGCTGGAAAGAATAGAATTTCGTGTTGGATAAATTTTAGTAAAGGACTGGTTCTACGTCACGGGTATATAAACAAATAAATCATCGCTCCTTGTTAAAGCCAAAATTTATTTTTGGTCTTTTACGTGTAGTTTCAGTTTTCGCATTTTTGCGTGACTGACTTCCTTCTTCGCCAACATGTGACTTAATTCATTTAACTTTCTGCAAAATACAATTTTGAAGTTTTTGGAAAATGTTGTTGGAAAAAAACTTTTTATGAATTTCTTTTTTATAGGAAAATGAAACAGTTTTGAAACGAAATTTTCAGAACAAACATAACAAGTTTTTAAGTGGAAATTTATTTTTATGAAAAATTCCGATTTTGGTCATACAAATAGCGCAAGTAAGATGTTTAGTTGATTTGTGTGCACGTTTTAGCAGTGCAATAGGATCGATGATACGATAAAAACATTAACGACAACCAGGAAAAGGCTGTTTTAGCCTTGGAAACATTGTTTCCATAACTTGTCAATGATGCATGCGATCTATTACTTAAGTCATTTTATATTTTAGAGCTTGTTTTAAGTTTCCTTTACAGTCTACAAATGGAAATTTTGGGTAGCTGAGGTGAAAATTCCACTATAGGGCGAGAAATGGATAAATTATAAATGTTAATATTTGCTTCAATTTCCTTTTTCCGGTTTAGGAGAAATTAAATAGGAAACAATTAGATAGCATAACGTCTTGGATGGTAGGGTTTGGATGCAAAATTGGTTGTTTCACACTTCTATCATAGTTGTGTGAGGGTTATGAATGAAAAAGAATTTTTAAAATTTTCATTTATATAGATATGCGAGTATATTTAGAATGCTTGGCATCATGTTTTTAAAAATATTTCAAAATTTTAATGCAAACATATAGGTGCATCCGATTTAAAATCATCTTGCATGCATATTTTATGGTTGAATTGCATTATGTACACCATGCACATATGTACATGGTTGCAAAGTGGATATATACAAATTGGTTGTGTAGAATAGGACTATAGGTGCCAGAATTTCGGGACGAAATTCCTTTTAAGGAGAGAAGAATGTAACAACCCGGAATTTTGACAATATAAACTAATTATTAGAATTTCAAAAAATAGGAATTTCTACGAACGATAGAATTTGGCCACGAAACTGTAACCAATGCGTTCGTCTCAGAATTCTGGTCAACGTTCATGTTTGGAGTTTCACGAACGAAGTCCGCATGAAAAGTTACGGACGAAATATGAAAATGGATGGAAAATAAATAAATCAGAATTTATAAATATAAATTACCTTGTTTAACTAACCAACCTGGGCATTTGACGACCCAGGCGGTCGACCGCCACGGTCGATCTAGTGGGCATCAGTTTGCCCAATGACGACTATGGTTAGTAAGGTTTAGTTTATGATATATATATATATATAACGAATAGATTACAGGCATAAAAATATGAAGATTAACTATTAACTACATATACGTAAATATGTCATTTTCCTCCTTTTGCATATACGTAAATTTGCGATCCAATCAATCACATATACCAATAGTCGTTTTTAATGGGACTGATTTCCAGATCTACAAATACCAATAGTCATTTTTAATATTTGTAATATTAAAAATATGCCTAAAAAGTTCACATATACCAATAGCCGTTTTTAATATTTGTAATAATTGCATATTTTTGTATTCAATATTGCTGGGTTTTTGTTTAATTATTGTAAATATGTCATTTTCCTCCTTTTGCATAAAAAGGCATTATTCTGAAATCACTAGAGGTGTGATAAAAAGATCAAAAAGGGAAAAGTGGTCTAAATGTACGTATAAATATAAATATATATTTGTGCTTAATTTGCATCAACTATTCCAAATTATATATTTACATATTTTTTTGTGATTTTGAAATATGCCAATTCCACTAATTAGGCATATTTTAGAATGATTATGGCTAAAAGTCTTTTGGTAATATTGGAACTGTTTGGCAAGGCTGAATGCAAAAAAGAAATGTTTGGTTATTTACTTGACCATAACATAATAGTTTATAATAATAGTAATTAAAAAAATAACTACGTTGACCGCACGAAAACATAAATATATACATATTATCCGTCCGAATCAGCGTAAAACGGTAAAATATACATTGTGTGGAATGTTGAATGTTTGGATAAAGTTCAATTATGGAATTATTTGTAAATGTAACCAATATTGAATTAATATATTTGTGGTGACCATTTGTAGCAATCAATATAATAATTGCTTTAAATAGGACCGCAAATCAACAAATAACAATTGTAACCAATGTTGATTGGGGGAAGTAAATATAATAGGATAATGATTACAACTCCTAAAATTAATTAGGATAATGTTTTATACCCTAAATTAGGAAAATTGAATTGTAACCATATTTTGACACGAGGTTAAGCCTAACCTGTGGTAGAAGTCATCCTGAAACCATCCAGCAAATCCAACATCCACAGGTAGTCAGCTTAATGTGAGGGGTCTAATGCACAAATATAAATGTACTAAGACACGAGGTTAAGTTCAACTTGTGGTAGAAATCTGCCCGGAACCGACCGACAAATCCAACATCCACAAGCAGTCAACTTAATGTGAGAGGCATGATGCATAAAGTTATATATAAATTTAACAATTCAACCAATAAATAAATAAATGAATAAGAATAGTAATTGTCTGTTGGGGTACAACAAATAAATACCTTGGAACTGTAAATTGTTGCCTTAGGAAAATATGACCATTACAGCCATAAAGGGCAATAACATAGAAATAAAAGAAAATGGGTGTAATAAGGGGATTAATGGATATTGGTCGTTGCTTTAATACTAAGTCCAATTAGGGAAGTAATCAAATAAATGTCCTAGGTAAAAGAGGGTATAACCTTCCTTATTTATATTAATGAATATATAACTTATAATTAAAAATCGAGTTGGATTTAGTATGTTAATAATGTGGAAATATTACTAACCATATGAAACCGTGACAATAATAAATTGTGTGGAGAGAAACTAAATAGAAATGGCATAATGACGCAGCCCACTTTATTCCAATAGGGAAAGGTACTAAGGGCTAATGGGGGTACGAACCTAATAACCTTCGTGTATAGTCCGCTTCCTGGGTCTTAAGTGGTTGGGGTCGGAGAGCCCACCTGGGGATAGGTCCTTCAGTATAGGCGTTTTAAACAACATGTGTGTGTATTGCGTACCCAAACCTGGAAACTAAAAATATCAGATATGGCTACCTACCCTACGGGAAGTAGTAAGCGACTAAGGGGGTTATCTAATAAGGTCAGCTGGAGGTATAGCGAGCAATAAAATACTATCTCTCACCTTATACGGGGTAAGTGTATATGCATGAACGATGTAAGCCTTAATTAGTAGAGGCCATAGCTAGTGTTCACTAGTTTAAAAGAATGGGGAACATTAAGTGACCAATAAGTCCACCGACACATACGTCCGCTTAGGGTCTTAAGTGATCAGGGAGAAACCACCCTATATATCATTTATAGTGAGGTGGAAACGATAAGGGGGAAGTGGATGAAAAGATATATATGTATAGAAGGGCCCCGTAGTTGGGAGCTAACTTCTCGGTCTAATAATCAGTTAAATCATGGCATAAAAGAGGGCTTCCTAATATATGCGTAAACATTCTATCTCGGTATTATATCTTAGAATACCACTTCGGAAAGAGTGGTAGAGTCGTGCGTAAATGTTGTGCACGTAAATGTGCACATTTATATTCAAACATTTATCCTTATTTTAATTAAATAAATAACATAATTGGCTATTTTTACATGTTTTAAACCAAAATCCTAAAATTCTCAAATTGTCATGCATTCATCCTCATTTAAGATGTAAAATGGTCACTTGTGCATGTTTTAATTTGTGATTGCATTTACTTGTTCTTTGTGTTTGTCTCTTATAGGAATTTTGGAGCACAAATAATGCATACACATGAAGATTTGGAGCACAAATGCATGCATACAAAAGAATGAGGAGGAAAGAATTCTCATACATGATCATGGAGGACCCCACCTCTTAAATTACCCTCTTTCTATTAAGCTTCTTATTAAACACTAATTGAATAAGACAAAAGGTCTCATGCATCCAACATGACTCATTAGTGGCCAAGAGAGGATTAGAAGCTTCATGAAGGGGTACTTTAGGAGTTCTCAACAAAAGTGATTAGGGTTTTAGGGTTTCAAACATGTATATATACCCCTTTATGTAATGTAAATAGGGCTTCTCCTTTATCCTTTAGTAGTTTAGTTTAGATCATAGCTCTCTTTTACTTTAATGGCTACTTAGCCATTTTCTTTATGTAACTTCTTTGCTTTAATGTAATTTAATTTCTATGCTCTTTACTTTCATGTTCATAGCTTAGATTTACATTCATGTTCATAGCTTAGATTTACTTTCATGTTCATAGCTTAGATGTACTTTATGTTCATAGTTTAGATTTATTTCTATGCACTTAGTTTAATTCTCTTCTTGTTCTACTTAGTTTTTCTTTCATTTTGCTTAATTTTCTAATGTTGAAACTTACATGTGTTGATATGATAACACATATGAGTGGCTAATCCCTTGTTTTAGGGGTAATGATGCTCTCTAACTTTGTGTAAGTTCAACAAGTGTATGATTTGTGATCTTTAATATGTGCTTAATGTTAGTGAATATGGATGTAAGTTTATACAAATGGGTTTGATAGGTCATGTTGCATTTGCAAATGATCTATGCTTATTCAATATAAACACAAGTTACATCACTATTTGCTAAGTGATTATTGATTTTGAAATGAAAGTATGAACAAAATTTGATGGTCTATAGTTCTAGCCAATAGTTCATAGACCATACTTAGAATAGTTTTTCTTTAGTTTCATTTTCATGAGAATCATAAGTGGTTTAAATATTGCATTTATATCACTTATTGAGATCATACATTGTATGTTTGGTAACTTACATAAAGGTGAGAGTGGATTTACCTCTAAATTAGTCTCTAATTTCATATTTAGCTCTTAACTTAGTTTCTAGTTTCATAGTTTTTATTAGAACAATTCAAAGTTTGGTTTAATTCGATTGAATAAAATTGAAATCACTTCTTTCCCTGTGGATCGACTTGCACTCACTACGTATTACAATAGTACGCCGTGCACTTGCGGTTATTTCGATAATTCGTGTGACGGTTTTCTAATTCGATACAAAATCCGTTGTTGCGAACAAGTTTTTGGCGCCGTTGCCGGGGAAAGTATTTAATTTTAGTTTTATTCTTCGAATTAATTTTCTTGTTTATCGTTCTCTTAAAAAAAATCAGTCATTTTGTGTTTAGTTCACTTGTGTTTGTTCATTTGTGTGTTTGTTTTGTTTGATTTTGTTTCAATTGCATTTATGTGTGTTTTGTCGAGTTTAGCTATCCATTTTTGTTTTGTTTGCTATTTCTTAAAAAAAAAAGAGTGCATTGCAATTTGTGTTTGTTGTTGTGTTCTCTTGAGTTTATTTTTCTTTAGTGCGTTAGTTTGTTTGTCACTTTGATTTTGTTTGTTTTTGTTTTCTTTAAAAAAAAATGTGTGTTTTGTTGTAGTTCTGTTCATTTTCATTTGTGCATTCATTCTTTCACTTGTTTGTGTTTCTCCCTTTATTTTCTTTGTGAGTTTCTTCTTCTTTCTCAATTAAAAAAAAAGTCCATTCTGCCTTGTTCTAGTAAAAAAAAAAAAAAATCACTTCATTTTTCATTCTACATTCTGTTTTCACTTGTCTTTGTTCTGTTTACTGTTCATTCCTTCTGTTTCACTACATTCTACCTTCATTTGTGTGATCTTTGTTTTGTGCAAGGGTACTGCATATCATATAGAAAAAGAAAAAAAACACATACAATTTTGAATTTACTTTTTTTTTATTAGCATATTACATTTCCTGTTTTTCATTCACATCTCTGTTTCTTCCATTTCAAAAATCTGAGTTACATTACTTCTTGCCATCATTCACCCTCACTACGGCCATACAAGTCACCTAATTCACACAAAAACAGACCACCATCTACCTTTCCATTACATCACAAACACCACCACCAAAAACAACAGTGACCACAATCCTCACTGCCAATTGCAATCACCACAATCCCCTACTTCACTCACCAAACCACTTCGGCAACTCCAGACTCACTGTTCTTCTTCACTAACAACAATCACCTTCTCTCAACACAACAACTCTCCATTCACCCTTCAGGTTCACCTACCATACTGTCGAACTCATCCTCCCCCTTACACATTTCATACTCCCCATCTAACTTCTCAACAGACTACTACTACACTATCCACCATACTTCAGTACCATCAAAAAAAAACTCCCCTTTGCCCCTTGCCACTTCCTCATCCCCCTTCGGCCAACACCTCTTTCAAACAATCTTAACCAATACCAATCTTTAGCCCGCATTCGCATCACCAATACAGTTCATACACCACCTTTAATTCCATCCAAAGCAACACTTCAACACAATCTCAACTCCGAACACCCTCGGCCATCACTCTCGAACCACAAAACACCCCTCTGCACTCAACTATAAACTCAACTCACCTCCCACACAATCTCGTCTATTCTTTCCATACAAACAATACTCAAACACTCCATTCACTAGTCGCCAGAACTACCTGACCTCAACGCAACTCCCAACTCTCCCAAATCCATGCGCGTAAACCCCAATTCGTTCTGCAAACCCACGAACGCAATTCACCCTTGAAGCTCCACTACTAATCAGTAAATCAAACTCGAACCAAATCCCCAAACTCGTGAACAAATCCGAAGTTAAATCGAAAAAAAAATTTGATTTACAGTTTTCGTGGTTTTTGATCGTGTCTTTTAATAATTCTAGCAGAGAAAAGAAGTCTCTAGTTTTCTATTTTGGTGGACTTGCTTTTGTGTGCGTTCTATAATTGGGCTTAGCCCGTTTTCAAGCATGTTGGGCCTTTGCTTATATGTTTTTTTTAGTTAAGTATTTCTTCTAAGTATTTGTGTTTCGAAAAAATAATAATTGCTTTTAACATTTGTTTCTTGTATTCTTTTAATTGCTTTTGTATAAACTTCTCTTGTCTTCATCATTATCCTTAAAAAAAAATTGTTCTTTCTCTACTCAATTTTGTTTTTGTTTTTCACTCGTGTTGTTTTTAGTTTCATTTTGATTTTCTCTTAAAAAAATCTCTCTTGTCTTTCTCTTGTTCATATATCATCTTCACTTTTCAGGTTGCACAAAGAGAAATCGCTTTGTCATGCCTGGATTGCTTTGCACCGCTTTGTTTTGCTTGGTCATTGTATTGCTCGCTTGTGTATACATCATTTTCAAATTCTCTTTCAGGTTGCAGAAATCCAAGAAAATTGCTATGCTAAAAAATCAGCGCTGCTTGCTTGCTTAAAAAATAATTGCTAATAAATTCAGACTCTCTGGTATTGTTCTCTTCTCCCTTATTTTTTATTTAATTGTATTGTTGCTTGCTTGCATTTACATTAAAAAAAATCCAGAAACAAAATAAAAATTCATTCGTAGTTGCATTGTTAATTGACGTTTAATTTCTGTTTTGCATTCATTTAGTTTTAGTTTTATTTTTTAAGGACATTATTATATAATGACAAATTGGTTTCTTTCCAACGATTTATTTCTCGGTGTCTAGACTACGACAGAGTAATAACCATTTATAAATATTACGGTGATTCGTAAATATTATATCGGTTGTTCCTCTGAAGGTACTTAAACCTTCGGCTGCATTGCTAGGGTGATTCCTGGTGCACCGATAACTCCTGTCCGTTAACTGGCTGAGAAATTTTTTTTGTTGAAATTAATCTAACCGTCATTGTATAATTTTAGAAAAATTTGTAAATAAGTAATTTGCATCCATATAGTTGCATTAGGTTCATGCATACATAAAAAAAAGTCAAAATCTAAAAAAAAAAAAAAACTTTTAATTTTGTAAATTTTGTTTTTCACCCCTTTCTCTTTGAATTTTTTTTTTAAAATCCAAAATCTAAAAAAAAAACAATTTTCTTTTCTGAATATTTTTTTTCTCTTAAAAAAAAAACATTTTCTTGAAAATGTCTCAATTTCCTTATTCTCATGAATTTTACGATAGTTGTGGAAATCAATATAATCCATATAATTTTACACCAAATTCATATGGATATTTTAATACTAACTATCGTGCGAATAACGCTGATTTTGCACCACATAATTTTCAAACTAACGATCAACCTTCAACTCTTGAAACACAAATTGAATCATTACTTGAAATGAGCACACAACAAAATCAAAGAATAAATGAATGGTGTAATCCATATTTGTGCAACAATTCAAGTCAAAGTTTTCAAAATAATCAAAATATGAATTCACTTCCAAATTCAAATGATTTTGATTATAACCCTTGCCAAATCAATTTCGAACTCCAAAATGAATTTAACATTCAAAATGAAAATGTGAATAATTTTTCAAATGATTTTGGCGATGGGAATAATTTCAATGATGGTGCAATTAACGATTTCTGTTCTTAACAATTTCAAATTGAAACTTCTCGAATTAATAATTATAAGTTTGTTTTTTTTGAGCAAATGAATGAAATTTTTGATAATCACACGAATTTGGTATTTGAAACGTACTTGAAACAACGTGACCAACAAAATCAAGTTTCAACGTATGACGAGTCGAGTAATAATCCATCTTTTACCAAAATCGATGATTTTGAAATAACAACTTTTGAAATTGAAAATGACGATCTTAACGAAGTTGTTAATAATACGGTAACTGAGATGGAATTCAATTCTTTTGAGAGGGTGGAACAAAATTTAAAATTCGACCTTCCTTTTTTTGAAAATAACCAATTTCAAACCACAACTTTAGAATTTGAAAATGATTTGTAAAATGAAGTTGTGAATAATTCAAAGGAGGACGAATTTGACGAACACGAATTTTTCGGACTTTTCGAAAATGAGTTGAATTTTTAAAGAAATAGATTTGAATCACCATTTTGAATTTGAAATTGATAATTCAAACGAGTTTTTCAACGATAATTTTGAATTTCAATTTGGTGAAAATAAACATGAAATTCAATCCATTATTCAATCTACCCAACAAACCATCGAAAACAAACCAACTCGTTCGATTTTTAATAAAACGACATTTGTTTTTCCAAATCTACATTCAACTTCGAAAATTTTTATGATTTGGTTGTTCGAGCTTAAGCTGTGTCTCTCACGGTTGAAGAGACAAATGAATCGGTCTTTAGAAGACCGTTTCGTTTACTTCTTGTCAATATATTTTCTGATATACTGTAAATAATTTTTTTTTCTCTTGTAAATATAGCGCATATTTTCAAAATTTTCTTTTCTTTTCTCCTTCCACTTAGGTTGACTGTGGGGACACAGTCAAAATCAAGTGTGGGGGGAGTTTTATATTTATTTGTTTTTGCATAGATTTCAACTTTCTTTTCCTTTTTCATCCCAAAACAAAATTTCAAAAAAAAAAGAAAGCTGCATTTTAATTTACTTTTAAATGGGCACGATGATGAAGATATAAAGTTTTGGTCGTACGATTAAAATATTTTGAATTTTACTTCTCTTAACGGATAACGAAAGGAAAGTTTGAATTATGAGCAAATTTAGTGTAACCGGTTTATAGGGAGATTCGTAGATGATGAGTATGAAATGTTTTCTAAATTGTAATCCGATTAAATGAATGGTTGATTTAGATTACTTACGTTAACATTTTAGATCGTTTAAGTGAAGTTGTGCTAAGATATTCTCGCTAAACTCTCTCTCTCTTAAAAAAAAAGGAATGTATATAGATATAATAACCCAAGGGTATCCAACATTGCTGGTACATCTGGCGTTGGTGTGCAAACCCGCCAAGCTCTTTCCGACACCTTGTTGACAAAGTCAGCGTCGGTATATCTTGGTCTCGTTTCATGAGTTGGTGTATATATATATAATAATCCAGGGGTATCCAACATTGCTGGTACATCTGGCGTTGGTGTGCAAACCCGCCAAGCTCTTTCCGACACATTGTTGACAAAGTCAGCGTCGGTATATCTTGGTCTCATTTTATGAGTTGGACACCTTAGGATTATTGACCCTCACGTAAGTCGTAGTGCAGTGTAAGGGTGATATACCTAGGTATTTGTAAATAATAATAATGTAAATATTTTGGAATAAAGAGAGAGTTAGCACTTGAAATCCAAGCACACTCTTCACTTATTTGACTTAACTTGCTAACCAAAAGCAATTAAAGATGCCATCTTACGATTGTTGATATCGATTACAGAATTCATTTCATATTTGCACTATGTTTTTACCAAAACAACTGGCCAAGCTGGAGGAGGTTGTAGCATAACTGACTTTTGTTTGAAGTTTTGATTAGTAATGGACTTAAATTTCATTGTGACGACACAAACTTGTGTTAACTCCTTCGTGTAAAATTTAAAAGTAAATTACTCATTTGTAAATAATCTTGCATTCAACTTGTACATATTTTATAATCTTGCATTTTGTGAATATTTTTTGCATTTAACATTTGGATTTTGTGAGTAGTATCCGCTGAAAACCCTCACGAGACAACACTCGTCCTACTGGGGACACCCAGAGGTTTAACGGCTTGTTGCATACGCTCAATGCAATCGTGCTCCCTACGAAAATGGATTATCTTAGTTTTTTGTTGTTGTTTTATTCGAGGACGAATAAAATGATAATTGTGGGGGTATTTGATGTCCACGTAAATGTGCACATTTATATTCAAACATTTATTCTTATTTTAATTAAATAAATAACATAATTGGCTATTTTTACATGTTTTAAACCAAAATCCTAAAATTCTCAAATTGTCATGCATTCATCCTCATTTAAGATGTAAAATGGTCACTTGTGCATGTTTTAATTTGTGATTGCATTTATTTATTCTTTGTGTTTGTCTCTTATAGGAATTTTGGAGCACAAATAATGCATACACATGAAGATTTGGAGCACAAATGCATGCATACAAAAGAATGAGGAGGAAATAATTCTCATACATGATCATGGAGGACCCCACCTCTTAAATTACCCTCTTTCTATTAAGCTTCTTATTAAACACTAATTGAATAAGACAAAAGGTCTCATGCATCCAACATGACTCATTAGTGGCTAAGAGAGGATTAGAAGCTTCATGAAGGGGTACTTTGGGGAGTTCCCAACAAAAGTGATTAGGGTTTTAGGGTTTCAAACATGTATATATACCCCTTTATGTAATGTAAATAGGGCTTCTCCTTTATCCTTTAGTAGTTTAGTTTTGATCATAGCTCTTTTTTACTTTAATGTCTACTTAGCCATTTTATTTATGTAACTTCTTTGCTTTAATGTAATTTAATTTCTATGCTCTTTACTTTCATGTTCATAGCTTAGATTTACATTCATGTTCATAGCTTAGATTTACTTTCATGTTCATAGCTTAGATTTACTTTATGTTCATAGTTTAGATTTATTTCTATGCACTTAGTTTAATTCTCTTCTTGTTCTACTTAGTTTTTCTTTCATTTTGCTTAATTTTCTAATGTTGAAACTTACATGTATTGATATAATAACACATATGAGTGGCTAATCCCTTGATTTAGGGGTAATGATGCTCTCTAACTTTGTGTAAGTTCAACAAGTGTATGATTTGTGATCTTTAATATGTGCTTAATGTTAGTGAATATGGATGTAAGTTTATACAAATGGGTTTGATAGGTCATGTTGCATTTGCAAATGATCTATGCTTATTCAATATAAACACAAGCTACATCAATATTTGCTAAGTGAGTATTGATTTTGAAATGAAAGTATGAACAAAATTTGATGGTCTATAGTTCTAGCCAATAGTTCATAGACCATACTTAGAATAGTTTTGCTTTAGTTTCATTTTCATGAGAATCATAAGTGGTTTAAATATTGCATTTATATCACTTATTGAGATCATACATTGTATGTTTGGTAACTTACATAAAGGTGAGAGTGGATTTACCTCTAAATTACTCTCTAATTTCATATTTAGCTCTCAACTTAGTTTCTAGTTTCATAGTTTTTATAAGAACAATTCAAAGTTTGGTTTAATTCGATTGAATAAAATTGAAATCACTTCTTTCCCTATGGATCGACTCGCACTCACTACGTATTACAATAGTACTCCGTGCACTTGCGGTTATTTCGATAATTCGTGCGACGGTTTTCTAATTCGATAGAAAATCCGTTGTTGCGAACAGTAAACATCTGCAAGTTTAGGTTAGAATCACTAACTTTGATAGACATACATCTTGGATTGAACCAAACGGGATATATATGTGTATTATAATTTGTGTTGTACAATTCTTGTTCATCAGAATCCTGTTGTTTTGAATTCCTCCTCATTACAACCACCTAGGTTTTCTAGAGAAGGTCGGGTTCTCACAAGTGTTTAAGTTTGGCCTTTGGTTCTCGTTCTCTCTCATGCTCGGTATTGTCAAAGCGACTTACTTTATAAAGGTAGTTACTTGAGTTAATACTAGTTTATCCTATTTTATTTCCGTTGTGTGTTATCTTATCGTACTCTGATTATGCTCATGCTTGTTTATTCGCAGACACCAGATTTACACGCTCTATGCTTGAATGTGTTTGACTTTCGATTTTAATCAAAATTTGAACGTAGAAAAATGTGGGGTGTTACAGAGCTGGCTGAAGCACGTTCGAGGCAGGGATTCCATGTTAGATCTTGTTGAAGTTCCAAAAAACTTATTGAATGAAATATACTATAGTCCCACATTGGCAAGAATAAAGATAAGATTTGTGTACATATACTAAGTTCTCATTCCCTATATTGGCCCTTAGGGTCAGGTAATTTTGTGCGAGGGAGAGAACCTACATAATGAACAAACATGCGCGCGCGCCGCCCGCCCGTCCGACCGAACCGGGCCGGGCTGGGCTTGGGCTTGGGCCCAGTAAGAAATCTTATTTTTGCTTCGAAAAACAAAGCAATTTTCGAACAGTTTTTTTTTTTGGGCAAAAGCATATTATCATTCATGTGGGGGATTGTTGAAGTTCCAAAAAACCTATTGAATGAAATATACTATAGTCCCACATTGGCAAGAATAAAGATAAGATTTGTGTACATATACTAAGTTCTCATTCCCTATATTGGCCCTTAGGTTCAGGTAATTTTGTGCGAGGGAGAGAACCTACATAATGAACACACACGCGCGCGCGCCGCCCGCATGTCCGACCGAACCGAACCGGGCCGGGCTTGGGCTTGGGGTTGGGCCTAGTAAGAAATCTTATTTTTGCTTCGAAAAAACAAAGCAATTTTTGAATAGTTTTTTTTTTTGCACGATTACGGATGCGGGTGCGACCCGTTGGGAACAAGCGGGTGCGACCGTTACAGTTCAAATGAGCGGACGCGTTCATTTGAATTCAAATGACAACGGACGCGGTTTTTCAAACGGGTGCGACTCGTTAACGCATCCACTGGAAAATTATATATATACAATGATTCTGATCAAATCATTACCTAATAAATTTTCTTCTTCCTTCCGTTGTCTGATTCCTCAAATTACTGCCATTGTTGGTTCATCACAGTCAATACATACTCGCTACAATCTCGAGCAGTTTCTCGTCTGTTGTATCCTGAGAGGCTTCAACTGAAAGTCTTATGGAAACTGTAAATACAGGCCTCAGACGAACTCGGTTAGACATCGATTCTTTCCTTTAAATTGTATACTGGATAATTCTATATCTACTTTGTGTGCTATAGTACAGTAACACTGTTTGACAGAGATAATACTTCTGTCACTAATTTGATTTGTGTGCAAATCATTTCGTAGTTCATTGAGTGGACTACGATACTGTTTCTAATTTAGTTCTGTTACAAATTAGAGACACTTATATTCTGTTGCAAATTCTGTGTTGAATACACAAAACACGACATCTTAAGACTTTCCTTGTTTATTGTCAAAACAGAGATGGCAACAAAGCAAACAACGCTCAAAGCTGGCAATTTGAACAAACCAGAATTGTTCAAAGGAGAAGGTGATGATTTTCTGACATGGCAGAATCAGATGATGTTCTATCTTGCCACCCTTGGCTTGCAGAAGTATCTTGAAGAAGATGAACCGGTGCCACCTACACCAGGAAATGCCAAGGATGCACCAAAGCATGATGGTCCGTCTATTGATGCGTGGAGGCATTCGGATTTTTTATGCAGAAACTACATTCTCAACTGCCTAGATAAAGTCTTGTACAAAGTTTTCCATCCCATAAAGACTGCAAAAGCTCTTTGGAATGCTTTGGCTACAAAGTACAAGACGCAGAATGTGAGTTTGAAGAAGTTCATCGTCGACAAGTTCATGGACTACAAAATGGTGGACTCAAAGTCAGTGACTTCTCAAGTGCAAGAGTTGCAGATTATTATCCATGAGATGGAAGCAGAAGGTCACAAAGTCGGTGAATCATTTCTGGTTGAAGCAATTACCGGAAAGTTGCCACCATCTTGGAGGGACTACCGCAACTACTTGAAGCACAAAAAGAAGGAGATATCCTTACAAGACCTCATCGTCAGATTAAAGATAGAGGCAGATAATCGCGGAGTCACTCAACCTAAAAGTGAAGAGGCGCTTGTTACTGAAGGGTCAAAGAAGAAAGGGCACTTCAACAAAAACAAGAAAAGAAAGGCGCCAGAAAATAAGCAGAATAACCAGAAAAAGTCCAAGAAATTCAATGGTGAATGTTGGGTTTGTGGCAAGACTGGTCATCAAGCTAAAGAGTGCAGACACAAGAAACAGAAAAATTCGGAAGCAAATGTGGTGGATAACATGGACGTCGATGAAACAAACTTTTCAGGAGTTGTGTCTGAATGCAACTTGATTCAGAATTCTGCACAATGGTGGTTGGATACGGGTGCTACTAGGCATATATGCTCTGATAAGTCCGTCTTTTCAACCTACACCAAATTGGATCAAGATGAGAAACTATATATGGGCAATTCATCGGTTTCCATGGTTGAAGGTAAAGGAACAGTCACCCTCAAGTTTACTTCTGGGAAGACTATTAGACTGAATGATGTCCTTCATGTTCCAGATATCCACAAGAATCTCATTTCTGGATCCGTGCTTTCGAAGAAGGGATTCAAGATGGTCTTCGAGTCAGACAAGATGGTTTTGTCCAAGGCAGGAATCTATATAGGAAGGGGTTACTTATGTGATGGCCTATTTAAGGCAAATGTAGCCATAATCGGCAATAATATGTATTCTGATAATGCTATGAATAAAAAGGAAGTTTCTTATATCGTTGAGCATGAAACTTTATTATGGCATGATAGATTATGACATATTAATTTCCGAAAAATGAAAAAACTTGCAAATTTAGAATTAATTCCTAAATTCCAAGTAGATAAAAAATACAAATGTGCGACATGCGTAGAAGCAAAAATGGTTAAGAAACCATTTCATACTGTTGATAGAAGTACTGAACCATTAGGAATGATTCATACTGACTTATGTGATTTCAAAAACTTACCTACAAGAGGTGGGAAAAAGTATTTTATCACATTTATTAATGATTATACACGATATTGCTACGTATATCTTTTAAACAGTAAAGATGAAGCAATCACATCGTTTATAAAATATAAAGCTGAAGTAGAAAATCAGCTAAATAAAAAGATCAAAATATTGAGATCTGATCGAGGTGGAGAATATGAATCGCCGTTTGAACAATTCTGTGCAGAAAATGGAATAATTCATCAAACAACGGCACCATATTCACCACAACAAAATAGCATAGCCGAGAGGAAAAACCGAACGTTAAAAGATATGATTAATGCAATGCTTTTAACGTCTGGTCTACCGACGAACTTGTGGGGGGAAGCCTTGAATATGTCTAATCACATATTAAATAAAGTTCCTCACAGTAAAACGGGAAAAATTCCATATGTGTTATGTAAAGGACACCTACCAAGCTTCAAATACCTCAAAGTGTGGGGGTGCTTGGCAAAAGTTCCTATCCCGCCTCCCAAGAAGGTCAAACTTGGACCAAAAATAGTAGATTGTTACTATTTAGGGCCAGCCCAAAATAGTAGTGCATATAGATTTTTGGTATTCAAGTCTGATATAGATGATATCCATATAAATACAATAATGGAATCAAGAGATGCCTCATTCTTTGAAGACGTGTTTCCACACAAAAGAAATGAAGGCAATAATGTCCCCAAAAGGATACGAGAAGAATCAAGTAGCCCACATGAAGATGAAACTCATCGTGAAGTTGATGAAGTTGAACCAAGAAGAAGTGTAAGGGCCAGAACTTCCAAGTCATTTGGCTCTGAGTTCCTCACTTACGTACTTGAACATGAACCTCAAACATTTAAAGAGGCCATGTCATCTTCTGAATCTTCGTGTTGGAAAGAAGCAATCCAAAGTGAGATTGATTCAATTCTAAGTAATAAAACTTGGGAAATTGTTGATATTCCACCTGGAATAAAACCAATTGGCTGCAAAAGGATTTTCAAGAAGAAAATGAAAGCAGATGGCTCTATTAACAAATATAAAGCCATATTAGTAGCCAAAGGATATCGTCAAAAAGAAGGAATAGACTTCTTTGATACATATTCACCCGTTACACGAATAACCTCAATAAGAATGTTAATAGCAATTGCATCCATCTATAATCTAGAGATTCATCAAATGGATGTAAAAACAGCATTCTTGAATGGAGATCTCGATGAGGAAATCTACATGGAGCAACCCGAAGGTTTTATATCCAAGGGAAATGAAAATAAAGTCTGTAAATTGGTAAAATCATTATACGGACTCAAACAAGCTCCAAACAATGGCACGAAAAATTTGATAGTGTCATGATGCAAAATGGTTTTCGTATAAACGAATGTGATAAATATGTTTATTATAAGCAAATTGGACAATCATATGTCATGATTTGCTTATATGTGGACGATATGTTAATATTTGGTCCTAACGTAAAAGTTATAGAGACCATAAAGAAAATGCTGATCAACAATTTCGATATGAAAGATTTAGGAGTTGCAGATGTTATTTTGGGAATCAAAATAATAAGAACCCCTAATGGAATTGAATTATCTCAGTCACATTATGTAGACAAAGTGATTGAAAGATTTCAAAATCTTGGGATTAAAGGAGTAAGAACACCTTTTAATCCGTCAGAAGTACAGCATAAGAACACTAATGAGAGTGTAATGCAATTAGAATACTCTCGTGTAATAGGATGTCTAATGTATCTTATGAACTGCATGAGACCAGATATAGCCTATGCAGTAAGTAGACTAAGCAGGTATACAAGTAATCCAGGAAAGGAACACTGGAAAGCACTAATGAGAGTGCTTGGATACTTAAAGAATACCACAAATTATTCTTTGCATTACGGAAAATATCCAGCCGTATTAGAAGGATATAGTGATGCAAACTGGATTGCCGATTCAGATGAGTCAAAATCCACAAGTGGTTATGTTTTTACTCTAGCAGGAGCAGCAGTGTCATGGAAATCTACTAAGCAAACATGCATAGCTCGATCAACGATGGAATCTGAGTTTATTGCTTTAGATAAAGCAGGCGAAGAAGCAGAATGGCTTCGTTACTTCTTAGAAGATATTCCATTTTGGCCTAAACCTGTAACGGCCATATGTATTCACTGCGACAATCAAGCAGTGCTAAGTAGAGCGAAAAACTTTGTGTATAATGGCAAATCTCGACACATTCGTCGACGCCACAACACAGTTCGGCAGTTACTCTCAAATGGAACTATCTCCATTGATTATGTAAGAACCAATGATAACCTAGCGGATCCATTTACAAAAGGGTTATCACGAGAGAAAATTGACTGCGCATCGAGGGGAATGGGTTTAAAAGCCTAAACTAATAAGAGTTATCTTATACGGAAACCTATCCTAACGACTGGAGATCCCACGGACTAGGATCAATAGGCAAACCAGTTATGAATAACTCAAGACGTAATGCATTTGTTCGGACATAGTCCTACTCCATTCCTATGGTGCATAATTTAAAATGCATGCCTACAGAAGTTTCACAGGTTAAAGCTATGCTTTTTAATGATGACTATATCTTGTAAAAATAACAAGTAGGGTATATGTAGGATACTCCTAATGGTAGCGATCACCTATGTTAGTGTGAGCTGGGTCGGCTCTATGAGAATATTAAAGGCTTAAGTTCTCTATAAACACTCGCAGAACCAGAAATTGTTCAGGACCAAAATGAACACAACCAAGAGATTGGGTGATAAGGGAAATAATGTTTTGTTAAACTTATTGTCTGGTTATACAATAACGGCTGACGGTTCAAGATGAAATAATTCACCGATTAGCCAAGTATATCCGATGAGTTTTAACTAGGGAAAGTTCAAAGTGAAATATCTACTTATCCTCAATAAAACATTATTTCATATGTAGTCTGTGATATTCCACTTTGTGTGGGGGAAAGTATATTATCATTCATGTGGGGGATTGTTGAAGTTCCAAAAAACTTATTGAATGAAATATACTATAGTCCCACATTGGCAAGAATAAAGATAAGATTTGTGTACATATATTAAGTTCTCATTCCCTATATTGGCCCTTAGGGTCAGGTAATTTTGTGCGAGGGAGAGAACCTACATAATGAACACACACGCGCGCGCGCCGCCCTCCCGTACGACCGAACCGAACCGGGCCGGGCCGGGCTTGGGCTTGGGCTTGGGCCCAGTAAGAAATCTTATTTTTGCTTCGAAAAACAAAGCAATTTTCGAACAGTTTTTTTTTTGGCACGATTACGGATGCGGGTGCGACCCGTTGGGAATAAGCGGGTGCGATCCGTTACAGTTCAAATGAGCGGACGCGTTCATTTGAATTCAAATGACAACGGACGCGGTTTTTCAAACGGGTGCGACCCGTTAACGCATCCACTGGAAAATTATATATATACAATGATTCTGATCAAATCATTACCTAATAAATTTTCTTCTTCCTTCCGTTGTCTGATTGCTCAAATTACTGCCATTGTTGGTTCATCACAGTCAATACATACTCGCTACAATCTCGAGCAGTTTCTCGTCTGTTGTATCCTGGGAGGCTTCGACTGAATGTCTTAAGGAAACTGTAAATACAGGCCTCAGACGAACTCGGTTAGACATCGATTCTTTCCTTTAAATTGTATACTGGATAATTCTACATCTACTTTGTGTGCTATAGTACAGTAACACTGTTTGACAAAGATAATACTTCTGTCACTAATTTGGTTTGTGTGCAAATCATTTCGTAGTTCATTGAGTGGACTACGGTACTGTTTCTAATTTAGTTCTATTACAAATTAGAGACGCTTATATTTTGTTGCAAATTCTGTGTTGAATACACAAAACACGACAGATCTAAACATGGGAATCATCAGATCCGAATAAATTGGGAAATTGTGGATAGTTGCGATTTCGATCTTAGTGGAAGAACGGATTTTTAGAGGATAGCTTAAACCCAAAAACAGGAGAAGAGAAAGCTAGGTAATTTGTGAGAAAGTAGACATTGAAGAGGAGAGCGTCGGTAAGAGTAAGAAATGACCAAGAAAAGAGAGATGGCGCCACAAAAGACATAGTCTCTAGTACCATTTTTGAGGAAGAATTATTCTTGC
>JASFAX010003066.1:0-43716 GCA_030737875.1 Allium sativum
AATCGAACTCACAACTCAAAGAAGGTCTTGAGTTCTGAAATCTGAGTTCTGAAATTGATTTAGCTTTCCTTTGAAGAAGACAATTTGTTGCGGTTTAGATTAGAATTGAATTTGATTAGCTTTTCTTCCTCTCTAATTGGTGGCGGCTATTCTAGATTGCAAGGTGATGGCATGGAGGCCATGATTCTAATTTTTATTTGATTTTAGGGTTTGAGTCTACATGTGTTTCCATAGAGTTTAGGATTAATTTAGGCCATCCGATCAACCCCGAATTAACCCCTGCCATTCAGACAATATCAGAAACCCTAATGACTCAGCATACAGTCATTAAAAGGTCATCAAACAAATCTGCCCGGGGTGAGGGGGAGGGGGCAGGTCGACCCCTAGGTCGACCCCCTGGTCGACCTGTGTGGGTAGGTCGAACCCCTCGACCTGGCCCTGGTGGGAAATTTCCCGCCTAGCCTAATCTGAATCTGAAATTCGAATTTTTGAAATCTGTTTAAATTTTTCTGAAACTTCCGATGGCCATAACTTCTTCATACGAAGTCCAATTCACGCAAACTCGAACTCTATCTCAACTAGAATTCCGAGACGAACACAATGGCGCAACCCGTTTCCCTTAATTCTCACATCTGAGATTGGATATACTTTAATTCGTAAACATTAATATTGAAAATTATAGGGTCTTACACAACATCCATCTACTCAACCATTCAATCACAGGCATCCACTGTCCTTAAAAGTTCTCTAATGCTTTCATGAACATATGCGTAGTGTGTGTATATGTCCTTACCCAAATGCAAAATCAGGCGGTCTACTGATTCAATGGACCTCCTTAATGCTAATTATGTCAGTGCCATGAGTCTATCATATATGCAATTATTCCTATTCGTACTTTATAACTTCTACATGAGTGTACAATCTTTCATACAAATGCAACATCCATATGACCACACATCAAGTTTCAATCCATATATATAAAAATTCACTCATGCATATGCAACATGGAAGTGCCGAAGCCGATCTAGTGCCTAATGTGTGTATATGCATCCACGAGCAACCAATAGCAAACACTTACATCCACTTGCATCCACCAAACATAACATGTCTCAAACACATGTTTACATCCATTGGCTTCTACCTGAGGATCGAGGATAGGATCGAGAGGATATACTTAAAAGATAAAGACTAGCATGCAAATAAACTTTATAGAAAAAGAGAGATGAAGGATATACCCTCAAAAAGGGTATGATGCATGTATCTAGTCTTCAGTCTTCTAAGTCGCATCTTCTTGAGCTTCACTCCATTGTGCTCTGACTGTCTTAACTTCACGACTGCGTAGCTTCTTAATTTCTGTTTCTAGAATATGAGTTGGAACTCATTTCACTATCGCCTCTCATTCCACCTCTTCTTCTTCTAGTATACTCTGTACTACAACTCCTACTGTGTCATGCTAACATTTCCTCAAAAGGTCATCCAAAATCCTATTCACCCTTTCTGTCAGAGGATGATAAGCGGTGCTCAAACATAACTGTGTACTCATGGCTTCTTCCAAAATTCACTAAAGGGTATTCCATGTAGAAGAACTATCTCTTGAAAATAAATAAATGCTAACCATGTTATTAAGTGTATATACTAAGATGATTGGAGGTCTCACCTTTACTTAGCTTACCCATCATGTATCAAATCTGAGGGTCTTCATGTCACGCCGCTCCTATCCGATCCAAAAGCGTAGGCCGCTCTTCTAGCGATGCCCACCAACTTAACCGGAGGTTTTAAAATCAAAGGTTGATATGTATTCTGAACTTTTCCTTTCCACATAAAGAGGACTTGAAGTCAACTTTTTTCTTCTTAAGGCATCCGCTACGACCTTACCCTTCCTTCTTACATCAAAATGAAGCCTAGTCACATACCGCATGCATCCATGTATACCGTAAACCTTTTTACTACCATAAGTAAAAGTCAAAACTGGGGCCGTTGTAAGAGCTCTCTTCGATTGTTGGAAAGCGACATCACAATCAATATCCCAAGCAAAGGTTAGATTCTTCTTCGTTAATCCAGTAAGTGGGGCTGATACCTTCGCAAAGTCCTTAATTAATTTCCTATACCAGCCCGCTAAACCAAAAAAAATTCTTACTCCCGTTGCATTCCTTGGGACCTTCTTATATTGCACCGCAACTGCTTTTGCGGGATCCACTGTTATCCCTTCCTTGGATATCACCTGTCTTAGAAACCTCACCTCTTTCATCCAAAAATGATATTTGGAGAACTTAGCTTTGAGTTGATGTGCTCGTAGAGTCTCTAAGACTTCCCTAAGATGTAGAGCATGCTCTTCCTCTCTTCTAGAGAAAACAAAAATATCATCTATGCACAAGCGAAGTGAACCATCCGCCTTTGTAGCAAAAACAACTGGAGCACCCTATTCAGAAATACTTCTCCTTATGAACCCCTATCTCAAGTAACTCTTTTACTTGTTTACTGAGCCCTTCCTTTCCCTTGGAGTCATGTGTCTTACAGGTAATGCAACTGACTTTGCATTGTCAACTAGATATATGCGGAAGTCTATCTCGCGTTTTTGGGGACAAACCCCTAACTTAATCAAAAACATCTGCGTACTCATGGACTACTCTAGCGAATCGCAAATTTTTCAACAGACCGATCAAGAGATTCTAGGTAGCTAAGCATAACAGAATTCATGAGATTACAAGAGATTTCGAGAGTATTACTGAGGCGAGTCATAAGTCTGACCACTCTCTTCTCGCAATTACTAGCTAACCAATCCATGCGTAGAATCAACCCATAGCCCATGAAACCAAAAACATAAGCATTACACTAAAACTCAATGCTTAATATAACTATTCTCAAATCCTTAACAACCAAAGATAAATGAGCCGAACTACCAATTAGATTTGAGACAATAATGGGATCTTCTACTATACAAGTACTAAGGTGCATAGACTCAACTATGGAAGCAGATATAAACGAATGTGAACCGCTAAAATCAAAAAGAGTACTAACAAGATGATCAAAAAGAAAAACTAGACTTTTTCAACAGAAACTTTACTACCTCCCTCTCAAGTACGCTGGCGGTGAGAGCATGCACTTGCCCTCCTGAAAATCTTGTCCTTTGTTCTTGCCCTTGTCCTTAATTATATGACCCGTTTTACCATAATAATGACACTTCCTCTTGTCTAAGGTTTTACTATTATTTCTTCCCTTCTTGTCCTATGATTCTTCCACTTACACCTCTTTCTTTTGACTTCCTTTGTGAACCCAGTCCATATCCATGAGTTTCTCATCCTTGGGTTGTGCTCTTTTGCCAAACTCCCTCATTCTCATCTTTGCCATCCTTGTGTAACATGTTGACAAGTCTCTCGAAAGCTACCTCCATCGCACGGAAAACCCTACAAAGCTTGAAAGAAAATTATCCGTAGGTGAAACTATTGCGGCTATATATGGAAGTTGGGCACTTCATTGCCAAGCCAATGGAACCATGCCGCGATGAGGTTACCTCTCAGAAAGCCAGGACCCCGGAGACTCTGGAAAGAAGGAAACAAGGATTCAAACAGAGGATCAAAAATAATGCATATGGCTTTGGGGAATATGCCCTTAAAACAAAACTTTTCTTTAGAAAATGCTTCTTTTAAAACCGTCTTGAAAATAAATTTTCAAATCTTTTATCTGATCCGGTAACCTTCAGCTCTGATACCAAGTGTGACACCCCACCTCCATTAATGTCACTCACAAAGGGGATGCATTAACTTCAGTGGAGTGTTATAGGTAAAAGATGCAGATAAATTACAAGATAGCCAAGTATAGCAGTGGAAAATAAATAAAACTTTACTTCATTAATAAAATATCAGCTTTTCCAACACCAAAACACCAATACCTAGTACAACAAAGTATCTATCTTGTTTAACAAAATAAAGAAGCATAAAATGACAATGATATTCCCCAATAAAGCATGAGCCAGCAATAGCAGTGGAAAAGAGAGTCCAAAGCAATAAGTAGACTATCGTCGAGCTTGGAAAGAGAAACGGCCCAAACTAAGTTGAGTTATTCCCTCTCTGACTACCTGGGGGGAACGAAAGAAAACAGGTTAGACATAAAGCTTGGTAAGTCCAGTGACTTTCAGTATGTAAACAGGTAAAAGTAACATGACATGAATAAACTGAATATAAGACAAAACCATGATAATAAGGATAACAAGATAACATAAGATTAGCGTAAGATATGATAAGGCAAGATAAACTAAATGCGCTTCTACTCTTTCTCTGCTTCGCTACTACCCTGTTATCTTGATTTCTATATCTCTACACCAAATACCTAGTATCCTAACTAATGTCTTTTATATAATGATTTGTATTCCGTACTGGTGTCCTGACTAGTATCCTGTGTTATATAATAAGTTGATCCCAACCCCGCAATTGTGGTAGCCTTTAGGTGTACATCTAGTATGAGGGTCTTATCTCAATCAGCCTAATTGCCATGAAGATGTTAATGTATCCTTACTACCATAATCGATCGCCTCCTACTCGTATCGATCTAGTTCTAGTTTGTGTCGATCGACCCTCTACTTGTAGATACTTGTGTTGGTCCCACCGTAGGGTGTATCAAGCCCTAAGGTGGCAACCCGACAAGATCAAGATGCATAGCTTTATATCTATTGATGCCCAGTGGCTAATTCTTCCACTCCGTAATACATGCACGCCCGTGATCCCGTCGGAACCTGCACTGCTGCACCACCTGCCGCTACTTTGACCGCTTATAATCAGCCCAGTAATCGTGCCCTACCCTGCCTAGTTCAGGGTACCATGATACATCTATGTGTGTTACTGCTGAAATGGGTCCCCATTACTAGGGTTTCCTGCTGGTTAAGTTTGTGGGCCTATATATACAAATATTACCCACCTACACGAGATGTACTTAACCCTCCCACTGATTCAAACATGTTTATTTAACTGTTAAGTTTGTGGGCCTATATATACGAATATTAACCAAATACCCAAGGTAACCCTCCCACTTATCAAGTCAATATATATTATTGGTTAAGCTTGCCTTAACCCTATCCATTTTGTTCATGTAATATTGGTTAAGTGTTGTCCATTCATGTTAACTTAACTCATCCACACATCATGTTGTATTGGTTAAGTGTTTCCTATTATCTTAACCTGGTTCATTCATCATGTTATATTGGTTAAGTGTTTCCCATTAACTTAACCCCACTCGTTCCTCATGTTATATTGGTTAACTGTTTCTTATTAACTTAACCCCACTTGTTCATCATGCTATATTGGTTAAGTGTTCCCTATTAACTTAACCCTACCCATTCGTCATGTTATATTGGTTAAGTGTTTCTTATTAACTTAACCCCGCTCTTTCATCATGCTATATTTGTTAAGTGTTTCTTATTAACTTAACCCTACCCATTCGTCTTTTTATATTAGTTAAGTGTTTCTTATTAACTTAACCCTACCCATTCAACATGTTATATTGGTTAAGTGTTTCCCATTAACTTAACCTTACCCATTCATCATGTCTTGTTTATTAGCATTAATTCATTCATTAATGCCTTAACCTCTCACATTGGAACTGTTGCGGTTGCTGGATGTGCCGGACGGTTCCGGGCAGACTTCTACCGCAAACTCATTCTAACCTTGGTTTTGGGCTAAATGCACTAACCCCTCACATTAGATCCGTGTTGTTGCAGTTACTGGATGTGCCAAGCGGTTCTGGGCAGTTTTACACAGCAACTCAATCTAACCTCGGTTTAGGTATGCTCATC
Organism: Allium sativum; assembly: GCA_030737875.1. Lineage (NCBI taxonomy): Eukaryota > Viridiplantae > Streptophyta > Magnoliopsida > Asparagales > Amaryllidaceae > Allium > Allium sativum. Next base: position 5,786 of record JASFAX010003066.1, read on the forward strand.
TTAGCAAATTTACATATTTTTAGTACATGTCCAAGTCTAGATTTTATATGCTAATTATCCTAATTTCACAAAACTATTCATGTTTCAATTTTTAAGTTATGCCCAACAAATTCAATTACAAGTTATTAATCAAAATAGGCTACACCCAATCTTCACATATTTACAATAATAGTCATGCTCCAAAATCACAATATACATTTTGCTTGGTGTCCCAACCAATAGTTATGCCCAATCTGGATTTAATATTCCAGTTTACGGTTTACGCCCAAAACTTGGTTTACATGCCAATTAACCCAAACTTGCAGTTATAATGATAATAATGCCCCAATATCAATTACAAGTTATGCCCAACAAATTCACCAAATATGTTATGCCGAATTATTTCACCAATTACATTATGCCCAATATTTAACCAAAATAGGTTATACCCAAATATTCCCCGTATTCCAATCGTTCGTATTTCGCGATTTCAGCTTATGTTCGAAGGTAACCCAGGTTCATAAAAGAAAAAAGAAATAGGGGAAGAGAGAGAAGGAGCATAAACATAAGAAAAGGCAAAAAATAGGCATGTAACAATAGACCTAATACATGAAATTTGGATCCAACAAAGATAGATTCTTGAATAAACCGATACAATCATTATCGCAGGCATAAGAATAACATCATGAACCAAAAAGGATTATATGCCTAATGTACAACAAAGATAGGCATGATTGTATCGATATAATAACTTCTTAGGCATGTAAAATCATAGATTCGATAGAAAGACAGGGATAAATCTGAAAAGATTGACTTATCATCAAGCATGGACTTAGATTCATTTTATTACATGCCAAGATTACAATTAGGTATTTAAATATGAAAATAACGTGAACTTACATTGCTAGGATTAGGAAAGAGAATTGAATCGTAGTTATTGCAGAAACTCTAATTTGATGTTGATTAAGCTTCAAAGTTGATATTTGATGAAGAACTTCTAATATTATTTAATTTTTTGAGGCGGTGGCTAAGAGAATTGAGAGTTCAGCAACATAGAGTCGTCATAAGTAATTGTTATGAATTAGGGTTTAGATTTAGAGATGTATATATAGATGTCTAGGATTAATTCTAGCCTTTAGATTAATCTGGGATCAATCTAAACCATCCAAGTCACGAAGACACCTCACCAGGCCAATCAGAACAAGCCACATATGCCCTAAGACACCAAAAATCGTCACTGCCCAAATCTGGCTGATGGGGTCGACAACTACAGGGTGGTCGACACCCATGTTGACCCCGGTGTCGACCCCAAAGAGCTTGAGCCAACATAGGTGTCGACCTAGCCGGACTCGGGTCGACACCCCAAACATGGTCGGTTCCGCGTTTCCTCCTCCGCTTTCGCTTTTTTGAATATTTTATTTTAATTCTGGTTTAAAATGAAATCTTCTAACCTCCATAACTTCTTCATACTGTATCTTTTTTACGCAAACTCGGACTCTACCTCAAGTGGAATTCCGAGACGAATGCAATGGCGCAACTCGTTTCCCTAAATTCTTCTTTTAAAGATTAATCATTCTTTATTTATCTATTATGTCCCATTTTAAAATTACGGGGTGTTATAACTATTATAAGGTAAAACTCTATCTTCCGTCTTGCGTTGCATTGTTTTATGGGACCTGAGTCTTATAATAGCTTCATTTTTCTTTAATTAGCATTGCGCTGTTTGTTCTAGGCACTGGTATTTTTGGGGGTAAACTCGTTCCGTGTTATACAACGTGTCCCTTGATTTACCTTATTTTAAAGTAAAGTTTTCATAACTGTTTTAGTTCTCACACTAGTCCCATGACTGACTCAGAGTTTATTGTTTTAACCTAAACTCTAGGTGCCCATATTTTCCACACGGGCAGTCAGTAGTATTGGTTTTGTAGATTATTTCTTTTCCCAGAACCCTGGATTACAGCTGGAGCTATATTCGGAAAGCTTTGTATCCGTGTATTTCATTCAGTTGTGTAAGTCATTGTATGTATACATTTAAATTTCCGCTGCTTTGTATTTTAAATTTTTGATATTTTTCTATTGTATAATTATTCATACTTTAATATCATGTACACTGATGTAAATTATTGTAATAGCAATGTAATGTTCTATTGTTCATGTTCTAAATTGTCGTGTTCTCAACTCAATCCGGCCTTTTCCGTCCCTTCGGAGATTGGGGGATTTAAGATCGTTATAGTTAGGCTCCATAACTCCATCGTTCAAGCAAATAATCCCACATATTAACCTGTTATATGTTTAAAGAAGGTAGGTCAGAATAATTAATTTTGGCGAGCGAAAATCATATAAGTCTTAAAGGAATAACAATTTCCTATCCTTGATGGTATTAATTATTTACATTATGTCTATGCAATTAACCACACAATCAGTATATTTATTTATGAGGCATACTATCCTATAGTGTCAAACCCCACCCCGAGACCCACACTAATAAAGAGCATTAATGAGTAATGTCGTCTATTTGAGCGGAGAATAGGGCTCATTATGGGCGACCACCCGTAATTTTGAATTAGACGAGTATTGAATACATCGATTGGTTGTATGATTTTTTTCCTTTTTTTTATCTCAAGTGGATCGATATACACAACAGAACTAATATGAAACTACGAAGGCTAAGAATCGTATTTAAAACAATATACAATACACTATAGTTAACAAATCACTGAACTTACAGATACACTCATAGAATACAACATATACTCTGCTACATCCCAAATGGTTATACACCCATGAAACAATAAGCACTAAAGAATCAAAATACAATGGCTCAAATGTACAAATTTACAACAAATTTAATAGCTTCTAAAGATAGTCCAAGCTGGAATTACCGACCACGAGTCAATAGTAGACTGAACTTGAAACAACTCGATCTAACCAGATTATTACATACATGGATCAGTCTAGTTTACATATCAATTATGGGGTAGTAGAAAAAATATCACTCTAATATTAATTACTTTTTATAAGAAAAGGAATCACAATACATAGTTTTACATAGAAACTCCAATACAGTAATTTCCTTTTTATCATAAACGAATGTCATATTCTAAGATCAACAAAACACATCATCAAAAAGTCCACAAGATTAGTATAAGTCTATAAGAGAGAGAAACTCGAACACGGACATAACACTACTTTAGCACAAATTACCCAAATTCCACGGTTAGGCTGGTCAACACTTGGAATCACATAACACGGGATGAAAGACTCTGAAATCACTGAACTCACATGGTAAATTCACAAAACCACACAAATCTTGTCATCACTGAATCATTGGAACTTTATTAAGAGTTCAAAATCACTAATGAAATCAACACAAATAACCATGGTGAAATAAATTATAGACACAAAATACAGAAACACATAACAAGGATCCATCACAGAGTGTCAAGCTGAAGCTATGCATGCACGTGCCATCGCACAGGATGGCTTAAAGCCATAGCTAGTACTATATCACACAGAAGGATACCCGGATGACCCGAAAGGTCCACACAGATTTAACACCAAATTGACCTAAAGGTTTAGTACTGGCGGCCATACAGGAATATTCCATAGGCCCTTAGATAGTAACCCGAAAAGTGGTGACCGTGCATCCCATGATGCACGTTTCCACTTAACGGTTCACACATTATAAGTCAATTGCATACTGGAAAACACCAAAAGTCATAGAAAATCAACGGAAAACACAGAATAACATAGGGAACCTCAGAGTATCACTAAAACACAAAAAATCAATGGAAAACACAGAATAACATAGAGAACCTCAGAGTATCACTAAAACACCGAGAATCATTTAGATTCATCGAATCACAGAAATCATTGAATATCAAAAAGAATAACAGAGAATCACTATGGTTCATTGCTTCGATTATACAGATCTGGGAATAAATAATACGGTTTACCACCACATTCTATATCGGGAGTATATGACATTATTCGATCACCATCACGCCATCTCGAAGGGTGCAAATGTATATGATTTTTATTTAGAATCATAATTTAAAGAAATTAGTTTGGAAAACATAATTTATCGGAAAATCTTTAAAAATCTCATAGTTTGAAAATCCTTATTTAAATAATAATGTTAATAAAATTCATACAACTTGGTTAAAAAATATTTATTTTCAAAACCATGCTTTCTTATTCCAAACATTTCGAGAATAATGTATAAAAGATGTACAAGTGTCACTGATACATCAAAGTTCAGCACTAAAACCTCATCTGCAACGATAAATAAACTACAAATCCAAGGTACGAATTTGTGTATGATATTATCTTGTCCAAATATAATCAAAGCCTATCAAAATCCCCTTTAAGATCATCAAAACAACAAGGAAAACTTATTCGGATTTACAAAGAACTACTATTAATTTTTCTCTCGAAACGGTATTATACAAGTACAAATTTGAACAAGTTAACCTCAAAATCATTGAGAATTCAAAACATTAGACTTGTAGAACGTGTTCTATGCTTTCCAGCACATCCAAGTTAATCGAATTAGGATTGAAAACGAAAAAGTTGTACTCGATTTTGTTTCATATTCAACAAAGATATACTATCAATTTTTTTTCTTGGGATAGTTGTATAAAAGTACAAATTTGAAAAAGTTACCTTTAAAAACATAGAAAACTCAAAACAAAAAACTTGTAGAACATGTTCTAATCTTCCTAGAACATCCAAGATAATCAAAATCGAAGAAAAAAATGAAAAAGGTATGCTTATTTTCATTTTAAATTCAACAAAGATCTACTACCAATTTTTTCTTTCGGGCCAGCTATATAAAAGTGCAAATTTAAACAATTATCTTTTAAATCATAGAAACTCAAAACATGAAACTTGTAAAACATGTTCTAGGCTTTCCGGAACATCTAAGATGATCGAATTCAGATAAAAAATGAAAATTTGTGCTCGATTTTGTTCTAGATTCAACAAAGAGCTACTGTAAATTTTTCTCTTGGGACAACGGTAGAAAAATACAATTTTGACCAAGTTACCATCGAAATCACAAAAAACTAAAAACATAAAGCTTTTAACATGCAATCTAGGCTTTCAGAACATTAGATCATCGAATTTGAACCCTAAATCAGAGAGGTATGCTCAAATTTCATATAATATGTAGCCCAGAAAATTACTATGACAGACAACAAGTTTTAATCAAGGTACTCAAAATTTTCAAATAAGTTTAAAATAAATATTGTCGCATTATTTCAAAGCTTTCCAAAACTTCAAAAAAATTCCAAATTCCAGTTTAGAATGAAAGATATATGCTTAATTTACTAACTGCAATTCATAAATAAACATACAACAAACAATTGAGATCTCTAACCTTTCAATCTCAAGCTAAACTAGAAAGTGTGAGTTTTAAAACTCATCTTGCATGGATTAGTATGAATCTAGCTTCCTATAGCTTGTAGTAGTGAGGTATGAAAACATGTAGCTTCTAATTATTTAATATAACCCTTTTTCTTTCTAAGATCCAGAGATTGTGTAAGACTTATGTGCTGACCGCCCTGTACCGGTCAACACCCAGCTAAGCGTTGTGGCGGTGTTCTACTAATACAAGGCGGTCATCAAGGAAAAAGTAGAACAATATAAGAGAATGATCCTTAAAACTGTTGCATATCTCATAGCGTATGGTATAAAATAAAATATAAACATAACTGATATATAAAAAGCGAGATGGTATAAGCTGTAAATAACCATAATCATCAGAGTATCAGAACCATTTAAGCATAAATGTAAAGAGGTTAAATACAGATACATCTCCAAAATAAATTGTCTCTACTCAACTACACTACTAATTCCCAAAGTAGTGACCATAGAAATAAATAGGGATGGGGTATATATATAATACGTGGGAGCGTCGTGCTCGTCTCCGGCCAGCTACTCGAATACACCAATCTATCACTAGTCTGCTCATTTAACACCAACTAGAGTAATAAGAAGCAAAGCATAACATCTCAAGACAGACAAAGTCTGGTGTGAGTGATAAGCATCAAAACTACTAGATATGTAACACAGATATGAAGAATCATACCTGGCTATCCCTGCATCCAAAGAATTAGCACATACTATAATGTACTACCTTTTTAAGGCCATCATATCACTGAATGTAAAAAAAAGTGCATGTCTCAAGATGATACAAACATCCAAACATAGCATCCATCCTCACATCACTCAATACACTGAGTGTATATTACTCATCACGTTGGTCACCAAACCCCTTAAGGTACCAATGGGTCCAGCTACTCTGGTCTCCGCCAGACTATCGCTACGTCCAATTGCCCTTATCTACAGTTGAAAACCCTACCCAGTCCAGACTGCCCTGGTCTAGGGTTCTGGCTGATCAATCCAATCTGCCCTAGTCTGATCTGTCCAGGTTCCACTCTCTCAAAGGTGAACCAATGTCACGAATACTATTGACTCCTTAGCACATACATCCGCAACGAAGCCTATTTTGGAAATCACTACGATGATTTCCACTTGGATCCTTCGTAGTCCATTCCCTTACAGACTGTCTTCGCGTCTCGATCTAGGTTAGTGGTTTGAGAGTTGCCTTCTGCAGTGTGAATCGTTAAGACAAGTCACTTGCCTATGCTCAAATTGCATAAGTTCTTTCCTCCAATGCCTATGCCATCATCAGCATCCTGCCTGGATCTAACATCCTGATTCGATTAGTCAAATTGAACTGCTTTGGTTTAATCGAGTCGATAACATCGACCTGAGTGCATTCATGGTTCTGTGTCGACTTGATCGACCCGACCTATTTCAGTACATTCGGGTCGACCTAGACCAAATTAGGACACCTCAAGTCGACTTGGTCCACCCTGGCCCTGTTCGATTCCAAGCTTGCTCTCGTGCGATGCGTGTAGTCATATCCTTGAGCTAATCTTCCCTTCTTCCAATCCTAGGTGGACCAAACTGGTTTAAGCCAAAACTTAACCTTCCCGAACTCCAAATGACTAGAAATTTTCGCTAGCGTTCCTGGGACCATCCTTGTCGTCCCCATAAAGTTATATACGAAACTGATGAAATTTTCCTAGCTCGATTTGGCCGAACCCACATTGGTCGCCCCGAGAACTAGGTTAATTCTAGTGGATTTTATACCATCCTATTTCGTCATTCGATGGGTTTTTCATCGAATCAATAATTCCTAGACATCATACAAACATGAAAAAGACATATAAACAATATCTAGGCCTATTAACAAGGTAGAATCATCAAAACAAGGTTAGGGAATTATTGTTACTTTGGCTTACCTGATTTCTTGGTTTAGTAAATTTTATCCAATCAAACCAAAATCTACATATATGTTATGACATGACAAATCAGTAATTATGCATATTTTCTATCATTTTAAAAGGTGATTTATGACTAATAATCCCTAACTAGTGAGAGATCAAGTTAATTACTCACCTTAAGTGCCGTAAAAAGGTTAGATCTAAAATTAATGTTGATTAGGCTTGGATCCCAATGTAATGCAACGGCCCCAATATTGATCTGATGTAGAAATGATAGATCTTTCATTAATCTTGAGTTATAGAGAATTAAAGTAAGAATTTAGAGGTTCGAGGCTATTAGAGATGGATTAGACCTTTCTTGGGAGTTAGGAATGTGAAAATAACTATTTACTTTTCCTACTCAATCCCATATAACCCTAATCCCAAAATGGGTATCGGTCCAACACATTAATGGCACTATTTAGCCAAATTAAGTTGTATAAATCCATCTGAACCTTAATTCATCCTTATCTCCCAAACGGTAAGTCTATATTTCTAATGTGACAAATCTACAGGATGGTAAACCATCATCCGAATCTAATGGAAGTGGTTTTAGGTCTAAACCCCTTTCCTCAAAAGGTATAGGTGAAATATGATTCACTAAGGATAAATGGTCACATTAAAATTCACAAAAAATGGTGAAAGTAGGAAATGGCCCTATTTCTCATTTCTTAAAGTTATATAGCCATATGACCTCATACGAAAATAAAATAAATATTTTACAATCCTCAGATATGTATAATATGGGTCGTTACAATTTCTCTTTGATTCTTGTAGAGATTTGCTGTAGTAGGGAGAGGTAGCTATTTTCCAATTTAATTCAGGCTAAAAGCTTAGGTTTTCATGGAGGTAGAAAGAGTGTTTTCCTTTTCAAGAAGGGGAAGAAGGACTTCCCCTTTAGAAAAATAAAAAGGAGATGGAATGTATAGAAGAGAAAATAGATTTATCCAGATTTCCTTCTTGATTAAATTAAGTAAAAGTCCAAACCAATTACTTGACCAAAATTTTAGCTTAATGCGCTTAATTTCTTTGTTTTAGTTTGCCAACACTACAAAATTGTTCCCAAATTACTATCAAATCTCAAATTAACACCTATTTACCCAATGATTAAGTCTCACCATCGTCTTACCTTGCAATAACTATCAAATATGTTTAAAACCCTTATTAAACATTTCTACAAAATTTACAATATTATCATAACTTAATGTTTATACATCTTTCACACTCAAGTGAATCTTTACAACAAAAATGCACTATTCTATAAAACACACAATTCCTCTTTAATTAACATAATGTTCTTCAATTTATGTTGTATTGTCAAAAATTACTCTTAACAACAATCTACATTTATTTTTCCATCTTGACAAAAAAAACAACATTACATTATTATTTAAATTTCCAAACCAATTTCCAAACACAATTTAAAAGACAATTCTCTAATTTATTTTATGTATTTTCAATAATTACAACTTGCATTTGAAAGAATAAGCCCATAGTTTATTAATTATCCACTTATGAAAACTTAACATCCATGTTATAAATATATTTCTACTTAAATTTCGATTGCTAATCAATATTGTATATTTTCAGTTTTCACATTAATCTTTAAATCAAAATTTACAAACTTGGACTGGAATAGTTACTTCTTATAACAAAGACATTTAACTTATTCCAATATACTCAATTCAAAAATTCACAAGTTCTTTATTTTTACCTTTTGAAATACTATACGAGTTAAACTCATAAACTCGTATTTTATTCTTCTTAGTTTTAGAAAGATAGAAAACATATTAGAATCAGTACAGCCCGGGTACCCAATGCCCGGGTTGTTGCAGACTCCGCCATTTAAATAAACTGAGTCCCCATAATTTACTTAAGATACTACATATATATTCCATTTTAATAATTTACCCCAAATATTTATTTAACAGAAAACATGATTTACCTTAAACTAATAGCCACAAAATTTTCAAACCCTTTTTCTTAACCACCACTTAGCTCATTTAATTTTGAAAATTGCAAATACTTAGCTCTTACCAAATACAAATTTTACTCTAAATATCATGTCACAAAAATTCAAGATTTATAACATCTTTTCAGAAAGCAGATTATTAAGAATACGCACTCGTTTCTATCCAATGCCAACTCAATAGAAATGTTGTCACGCCATCTCTTTTATATCGGTTCCTTCAAACAATGGTGGCTAACATAATTGAAACATCAAATAGCCTCATCATTCACCGTTGTATGTTACCGACTAGATGGATGCAACCATTTCTTAACACAATTTTTTCAGTGATTATTGCAATATACCACTTGTGCTCAAGATTCTTTTATATTTCAAAGCACCTTTGGTTTGCGAAACACCCATATTCAAACACCATGCACTTTCAAAACACAAATTTTCAATATCATAATTATTTCGAACAGGAATCACCTAATACTAGTCTTCACTAACAAAATACTTGATATATATATATATATATTCAAAAGGCAATTAACTCTTAACAACACTTAAGCATCAACAATATTTGCCAACCCTTAACCCCACTAATAAATTCATTAAATTTTGGACAGCCGAAACAATTTACCTGTTTCTGTTGCACAACTCTGCTTTATTTCTATTTTATTTTAAACAACCCCCAACATGGAGTTCACTCTTTATTATCTTTGATTTAATTCATTAACCCATCCTGATTCATTAATTTAGTTCAACAACGATCTTAAACATAAAAAGGATTGGGATCAAATTTCCTCAAAATATCTATTTTTTAACCCTTAGAATGAGGCACCTAAAGGATCAGAGAATGGAGATTTTTCATAAAAACCGACTACAGAGGATAGAACACCACGCAAAGCATGCTATGGGATAAAATATCCTTAAACGTATTTCGGAAGCTTGGATCACACATAACTTAACAAGTAATAATCACATGATAAGGATAACAATGGAAATGATAACATAGACACAAGTGTTATCCTTCCGCATTGTAACACATATACAATTCTAGTTCTGTTTTTTGTCTATTGTATTTTGTTCTGGACCTCTGCTCTAATACCAAATGTAAAACTCAAGACCCACACTAATAAAGAGTATTAACTAGAAATCCAATCTATTAGAGCGGAGAATAGGGCTGGTTAGGGGCGACTATCCATAATTCCACATTAGACGAGTATTGAATATGTCGATTGGGTGTATTTCCTTTATTATCTCAAGTGGGTCGACATACCCAACACATCTAACATGAAAGTATGAATCCTAAGGCTTGTATTCAAAACAATATATTACACATCACACATAACAGATCACATGAACAAATACATATTGATACACTCACAGAATACAACATATACATGTGCTACATCGCGAATAGATATACGCCCATGAAAAAATAAGCAACCAAGTACCAAAATACAATGAATTAAATGTAAAAGTATACAAAATGATAAGGCTATCCAAAGATAGTCCAAGTTAGATTTACCGTCCCTGAATCAACAACAGACTGACCTAAAAATACTTGGTATGACCCAAGTATTACATACATGGACCAGTCTAGTTTACATATCAGTTATGGGATAAAAGAAAAAAATATCACTCCAATACTAATTCCTTTCTATATGAAAAAGGAGTCACAATACAAAATTTTACACAGAAACTCAAATACAGTACTTTACTTTTTATCATAAAGGAATGACATGCTCTAAGGTTAACAAAACACTTTCACTAAAAAGTTCACAAGATTGGTATAAGGAGGTGAGATGGAGAAACTCGAACATGGACATAATATTACCTTAGCATGAATTACCCGAATTCCATGGCCAAGATAGTCAACACGTGGAATCACATAATAAGAGACGGAAGGCTCTAGAATCACCGAAATCATGGGATAAAATAGGAAATCACATAATTCACGGAATCGTTAATTCATTGGAACTCTATTAAGAGTTAAAAATCACTAACAAAATCACCATAAATAATAATAATAATCCCTATAGTGAAATCAATTATAAACACAAAAACATAGAATAATGATCCATCACAGAGTGGCAAGCCGAATCTATTCATGCATGTGCTATCACATAGGATGTCTTAAAGCCATAGCAAGTACAACATCAAACTGTAGGGTACCTGGATGACCCGAAGGTCCACATAGTTCACACAGGATTTCAAAAAGGACTGACTCGAAGGTCCACATAGAGTTCACACAAAATTGACTCGAAGGTTTAGTCCTGGCGGTCACACAGGAATGTGTCACAAACCCTCATATAGTAACCTAAAAAGTAGTAATCATGCGTCTCATACCACACATTCTCACTTAACGATTCACACACTGTAAATCAGTTACACACAGGAAAACATCAAAAGTCACAGAAAATCGTTGGAAAACAAAGAATAACATAGAGAACCCTAGAAGATCACTGAAACGTCGAGAATTATTGAGATCCATTGAATCACAGAAATCGTTGAATATCACAAAGAATCACAGAGTATAATTGAGGTTAACAGCTTCGATTAGACGGATCTGGGATTGAATAATACTGTTTACTGCCACTTCTTATACGGGGCACACGACATTATTTGATCGCCATCACATCATCTCGAAGGGTGCAAATGTGTACGATTTTTATTTAAAATCATTATTATAAGAAATTAGGTTGGAAAACAGAATTTATCGGAATTTTTTTAAAAATTGCATAGTTTAAAAATCCTTATTTAAATAATAATATTAATAAAATTCATATAACCTGGTTAAAAAAATAATTTCCAAAACCATACTTTTTTATTCAAAACAGTTAGAGAATAATTTGTAAAAGTCATGCACGTGTCACTGATAGATCAAATTTAAACACGAAAACATCGTCCGCAATAGAAAAAATGGCAAATTTGAGGTATGAATTTGAGTAAAATATTGGCTTGTCCAAATAGAATCAATGCCTATCAAAATCCACTTTAAAATCAACAAAATAAAAAGAAAAACTCATTATGATTCATAAAGAACTGCTATCAATTTTTCTCTTGGGATAGTAGTATACAGTACAAATTTGAACAATGTAACTTCAAAATTATAGAAAACTCAAAACATTAAACTTGTACAACATGTACTAAGTTTTCCAAAAACTTCCATGATAAATGAATTCAAAATAAAAATGAAAAACTTATGTTCAATTTCATTTCAGATACAACAAATAACTGCTGTCAATTTTTGCTCTTAAGTAGTGTAAAAGTACAAATTTGAACAAGTTACCATTTAAATCACAGAAAACTCAAAACATTAAACTTGTAGAACATATTCTAGACTTTCAAGAACATCATGATAATCGAATTTGGATAGGACATAAAAAATTTATGCATAATTTCGCTTTAGATTCAAAAAATAGCTACTGTCAGTTTTTGCCCTCGCAACAGTAGCATAAAGTACAAATTTGAACAAATTATCTTCAAAATCATAGAAAACTATGAACATGAAACTTGTAAAACATTTTTTGAGAATTCCAAAACATCGAAGATAATCGAATTCGAATAAAAAATGTAGAATTTATGCTTAATTTTGTTTTTGATACAATAAAAAGCTACGGTTAATCTTGCTCTCGAAACAATTATGGAAAAACACAATTTTGATCAAGTTAACTTTGAAATCACAAAAAAAATCAGAACATAAAACTTTTAGAACACAATTTAGGCTTTCCACAAAATCAATAATCATCGAATTTGGACCCAAAAATAGAAAGATACACTCAAATTACATATAAAAGCAGCTTAGAACATTAATGTGATAAACAGTATGTTTGCATCAAGGTTTCGACCCATTACACTCATAATTTTCAGATGTGTTTAACATGTAAGTTATAACACTTTTTATAAGCTTTCAAGAAAAAAATTCCAAATTCTAGTTTAAAATGAAGGGGATACGCTTAATTTACTAACAACAATTCATAAATAAACATACATCCAACAAAATGTATATTTCTAAGCTTGAAATCTCAAGCTAATTAGAAATTGAGAGTTTTAAAACTCACCTTACATGGATTAGGATGAATCTAGCTTTCTACAGCATGCAGCAGTGAGGTATGAAGATGTTGGATCCAAAAATGGCTCTAACACCCAAATTGTGTGAATTAGTAGAGATTTATATCTAGAAATGCAAGAAAACGCAGAAAACACGCAAGATTTATAGCGGTTTGGCGTTAACGAGCCTACGTCCACTTTATGTCTATGATTATACGTAAGATTCAAGTACAATCAATGATTTTTCTCTCAATCTCACTTGCACAATGATGACTCACTCAATAATTTTGAGCTAAGACCGATAAGAAATTATAAGATAACAATAATGGTGAAACAACACTTGAAACTGCCAAAAGATCCTGAAAAATGCCAAGTGCTAAGCTATTTATAGGTGATATCTACAGGCGGATCGTGGTCATACGTGGCACAAATCCCGAGGATCTCGGGCTAGTTCGTGAGCGAGTGTAGAAATGGTCAAAATGGTCGTTATGGACAGATGTCGCGAGATCCGGGCCTTTCGGGTCGTGATAGACTAAGTCGTGCCTTCCATCCTAGGACCAAGTAGGTCAGATCGCGGAGAGGAATCGGGTCTCCATGAGTGGTCACGATCGAGGGTCGTGGCAATAGTGTCACAAGTCGAGGTAGGTAGGAAGGCCATGATCGAGTCTTTAAGGGTTTTTGACAAATGAGGCTTCATATTTCCTTTGTGTTTGACCTCGGTGGCTTGTTCCAAAAGCTAGCCAACATTTTTGCCCCCTTGAAGTATGTTTTATCAAGAACGGAACATGCTTTGAAATTATGGACCTATCTTTTCATGAAGCGATGTGAATCAAAGGTCGTGTCTATCTGGAACATCATATTGCATCAGGAAGTTGTGTTCTTCGATAGGTATAAATATCAAGTTAAATCCTTCGATCATTTCTTCATTTGTTGCGTTATTTTCGTCTCTCAAATTCCATAGGATATTGCAATCAACTCGTTAGGTATGCTTTAAAACTTTTTGTGAGGAGTAGTGTTTAATAGCTTTCTCGCTTCTATAAATACGGGACTACGTATTTCCAATTCAACAACATGTCAGGGTCCGAATCACCATTTCTCGTCATGAATCATGATGGATTATTCGATGCACTCGGGTATAACAGTCTGACATGCCACAGACCGTCGTCTAGGGAGGTCCAAACGCGAACCATAGAGGGATTCCCGTAAGTTCATGGCCCATTAGGCCTAACGAGCCGCATAAAACAAAAGCGGAAAGGTCAAGAGTCCTCTTTTTTGGCTATATAATAAATTCCAACCTTCTCCTTTTACCTTTTTTACTTTACCCTTCTTCTTTTTTACAGTCGCCGCCTTTTCTTCTTCCTTGACTTTTCTCTCCTCTTTTACCTTAGCCGCCTCCATCCAATATTTCTCAATCCAAAAATTCTAATTCGCGACTCCTGGAAATCAAAATCATCTACTAATTTAAAATAGAAAGGTAATTTAACTATGAATGCCCACATATGTTTTCACTCTATTTTTTCTCGAGTTTTTGCTGATTCGGATGGTAAGGACGGCGGAGTTAGAGGTGTTTAAGGTTAGTGATGGTTTCGGTTGTATGGGTTTATGAATGGAGAGGAGGACTGGCGAGGAAGAAGGAGCAGGTCAGATCGGGTCGTATACGAGATTTTGGCTCGGGTCATGGCAATAGAGGGAAGAGAGAGGATGTCGTGGTGTGATTCTGAACAACGGCTCGAATCGGATCGGGTCGCGGCTCTAAGAACTGAGATGGGTCATGGGGGGCGTTCCACGAGCGGTTTGGGCAAGGATGAGCGAGTGGGGAGTTCCGCGATCCCAGATTCATTTCACGAGTGGATGCGAGCATGATTGTTGGCCCCATTATCCACGATCCAACTAAAGCTCCACGATTCGGTTCTCTCACAACGACCTGAGCCCCAAGATTCAAATGAGCCAACTCTGCCAACGATCTACTACACATATTGACCAGAAAATGCAATGTAATCATAATTTACCAATGGACAGTTAGGTTAGAGCCTCCGAGATGAACTTTCTTGACTGATCAACAACATGACTTTACAACATACTTATTACGTTTATCCAATTTACTTTTTGCTTTTATTTTCCAGTATAATGCACACTTGCACACACACACTAGTACTCGCACTTGCACATGGTTCACGGGTAACTGCAACCTAATCTTTCATGTTTACTCGCCAAAACAGTCATGGCAGATAGACGCTCCTTAAGAATATCCGAAAGTAGAGCAGATCCAGAGTCTTCGGAACCTCACAATCCTGACGTGCTCCCATCATGCTTAGATTGGAGTAACTTTGGCTCCAAGTACGAGATAGATACAGAATCGGATTCCTCTGAAAGCACATCACTCGAGAAAGAAGAAGATGATGATGACCAAGCTCCCAATGAGATCCCCGGTATTGAGGAAGTTGAGAAAAAGAAACTCACTGATTCTCTAGCTTCCGAATTAGATGACATAAAGCTCAAGAAAATAGCTCAAGAAAATATGCTTAAGACACGGGATCCCTTGGTACGATGTTAAGACTCCAGGAAGTGAGGATAGACCTCATTCTACCCCACCAGGGTACATGACCGTCAATAGGCTAATGTGTTCGTTAGGCGCTATTCCTCCATTTCCACCAATCGTTGTTGAGACCTTAAGACGATTACGCATTGCCCATATGCAACTTCATCCAAATGTGTACGCGACTTTATACACTTTATGTGTTGCATAAGCGGAGATTCTACAGGCTGAGCTCACCTTTAGGGACTTAAAATTCTATTATCTCTTTAAACACCATTCCACAACGACACCAAACTTCACTTTCTTTGAATCGGTGGCCAACAGGAAGGTTTTATCGGAGGGTCACAGCAACATAGGGGATCCCAAAGTTGATTGGTTCTACATAAAACACCAAGCCGGGTGTGCGAGGAAGTGGATAAAGTCAGGTAAGCCTTAGGTCTCTAGATGCATGACCTAATTACATAATCAAAGTGCTAACATGTTTCTTTTCTCTAGGCAGATCATATTTTCCCAAAAACGGAAGGCTCAGTATATGATGATGGACTGTCCTACCTTGTCAAAAGCACATCCGATTTCTTAAAAATCAAGATATGTATCACCGACGAGAATCTTCACAAGCACCGCCTTTTGGATATGAGCTTTGGGCTTGGTTTGGGTGGTAAGCCTTATAAGTATGTGACCCTGCTGCCAGGGAGTTTAGCAGCATGCCCCCGACTGGAGGAGAAAGGCCCACAGAAGCCCCAAAGTTGTTGAAATTCCTAAAAGTCCTTCACCTCTAATTGATCAAGATGATGAAGATTTAAATATGTATAAAGAGGGTGATACTCGAGTCAACAAGCCAGAAGACCTTCCTCTAATGGACATTCTCCTGCTAAGACTCCACCACCACTCGAACCCTCGTTAATAGATGAGCAAATACGTGAGGGTTTAGAAAAGATTCCCTTGCCGGATGACCTCTGCACTTCCGGAGATTTTGGAGGGGAACCATTCTTTCCTACCTCTGAGGGGGAACCTCCCCTGCAAAAGATAAAGAGACTGCACAAACAAGCCCAACTTCGGGCCCTGGTCTGTTAGGGGGATTATGCAGACATACAGATACACCACATGCACCACTTATCACGACACTTTTACATTAATCATAATTGTGATCTTGATTTCTGTTTACTATTCTTTGCAGGAAATATGTCTCAGCGTCATTCCTACTCCTACCGCGCTCTTCGAGAAAATACTCCCAGGCTTTCTTCCATGTCCGAGCATGACCGCAGCGGTAGTCGTTGGAGGGATAGCCAAAAATGCTCTGATTCCTATCAACCTCAGTCCCCGCGCGCTTGCTCTCTTTCTAAGCAAGATCCTGGGAAATACCACAGTCGCCAATCACTACATGCTGAGGGCAAAGAAATTCCTAAGGTACCAACTCCTCCGAAAGGCTTACCTCCCCGCGGCAAATCTTCTAAGAAGCCCCATGATCCCAAGGGCAAACAGTAAGAAACGAGCAAAGGCAAAGAACAGGAGAAACCAGCTCTCGTTTTTTCGGGCAACAACATTTAGAGTCCTCTACTACGCAAGAAGTGGCCCTGGCTCCTGACAATAAGGCAAAATTGGAGCGCTTGCGGAAGTAATTTCCTGAACTCTATTTTTAAAGGATGGTCTTTGTCCCAGACCTAGAGCCGGTTCATGAGAATTGGGATGATGAAGTTGTGGGACGCGTCGCCCATGTAGCCAAGCAGTATAGGGTGATGAAAAAGCATGCTAAGAATCTTTCCGATGTGATCCATACTTTAGAGACGAAGGCGGCTAGGGCGAGGTTAAAAATTGATAATGATACCAGGGCCAAGAATAAAGCAATAAAAGATCTTGAGGATACACAGGCCCTTCTTGCGATAGCTCAGTGGGATGCTGAAAAATTTAAGATTGAGCTAGAGAATGACCAGAAGCGCTTCCATCTCGAACTTGATTCAAATAGTCGAGAGTGCGTGGCCCTGAAGAATGAGGTAGAGGAACTAAAACTTGCTAATGCTGAATTAAAGGCTGCATAAAAGGCTGCTTGGGAAAAGGAGAAGACGAGCTTAAACGATAGGATCGCTCATGCCGAGTAGCGAGTAGCTCTTGCCGAGAGTAATGCCAATACTGCTCTTTAGTCGGCCTCCGCTGTTACTGCTAATCTTGCTACAGCCGAGAAAGAAATAGGAGGGTTTGAGGAGCTGCTTATGGACTTTTTTGCTTAGGTTATCCACACCCGAGACATCTCCTGGATCCAAGATTATAACATCACTCTGGCTAATGTCTGGGATATGATAGTCGATCGAGAGAAGCAGCGGTTAGGGGTTAATGAGATAGACGAAAGCAAACTTATGGAAACTTCCCTTAAGGGGGGAGAGTCTGAGGCCTTGGAGGAAGGTAGATATATGATCAGAGAGGCCATGGAGAAAGACAAAACCGATCTCAAGGGCAAAACTAAAATCAACGAGTGTTCCAGCTCAGCACCGGAGCCTAAAACTTTTGAAGTTGAGGAATACAATCCCGACAATCCCTTGATCTCCGGAATTCCAATCCCTCCTGCCGTTGGAGCTTCCACTGCAGCTTCGGCTGAAGAACCAGCAAAAGTTATCTCCACATTTTTTCCACAGTTTGTCGAAGCCATTATAACTTGTCGTCACTATGATGAGCAATCCATTGAAGGGACCACGCTTTCTCCAAACTAATAACTATTTTTTCTCATAATATAAGTGTCAGGTCTACCGAGAAGGTTACAGAGAAGCCAGCGAATGTCGAGAGGGTTGGTGTGCCTCCAGTTACTAAGGTTAGTCCTGAAGATCCAATGCAGCCCGAAACTGAGATAACTAAGGAAACCATTGAAGCTTCCAGCAAGGGTGCCCTAAAAGGATGTTGAAATTATTGGGTCTTGGACGATATTGACAACGACCACGAGGATGAAGAGGAGGAGATAGACATCATGGGTGAAACCAAAGATCCTGAGCGTGAGACATTGGCCGAGATGAAAACGAGGAAGGATAAGTAGTTGGCTTTGAAAATAGAGGAGCAAGAGCCTCTAAATATGCCTCCTATCACTGCTGCTGGCGCCAGAACGGGGTTGATCATAAAGTTCCCCTCTAAGTAGGTAACTTTGCAACTTGCAAGCCAGTCTACCAACCTTCCGGTGGATCCTCCTTCCGACAAAAAGAAGAGGAAAGAGAATGATAAAGCCGATGTTGACAAGGAGGAGACGGGGAAGAAAAAGAAGGAGGAGAGGCTGAGGTCGTCCCCTAAGCCGAAATAGTGTTAGTTTAATTATGCCTTTCATTTTAGTATTTCCACTGGCCTTAGGATGTAGCCGCGAGTATAGCCCTTGCCTTTTGCTTAGCTTTATCTTGTAATTCCGCACTTAGCAAATGAAAATTTGTTTCTTTTGTATCTTCGCATACCTACAAGTTTGTAATATATGCAAAGTTTATCATTGTAAATCACAGACATTAAATATAATCATAAGTAATGTTGACAATCGGAACTAGCGTTGAAGTCATAGATGATAATCATTGAAAAGTTCATGTGCTAAGTAAATGTGAAGTATGCACAAATGCAAAGTGTTGTATGAATATGCCCCCAATCAATCATCATTATAATGCCTGGCCAGGGCTTATTGAGGATTGATTAGAGTCACACTCTGGTTGCCCCCCATGTTCGGAAATGAGGGGGTCGGGCTCAACCTTCATTCTCGTTCCCGATCCTGCGACGGGATAGGAGCCCTTAAGCGGAATTTAGTTGAAACTCCTTTATACTCTCCTGTCGTATGCCCAGGAATGAGTTCGAACTCAGCTTTCAGTTTGTTCCCCGATCATTCAGCGGGGTAGGAGTTCTTTTGTGGCGCCGAGTCTCCAGCGCCTTTATACTCTACCGTCGAATACCAATGGTACAGTGTTAGTCGAGACGGTCTATAAAATCATGGTGCACCTTCACGTCTCGCGGACAATTTTTTTCCTTGTCCTATGTACTTCTTCTCAAGTCTTGAGAAGTA
Organism: Allium sativum; assembly: GCA_030737875.1. Classification (NCBI taxonomy): domain Eukaryota; kingdom Viridiplantae; phylum Streptophyta; class Magnoliopsida; order Asparagales; family Amaryllidaceae; genus Allium; species Allium sativum. Next base: position 25,654 of record JASFAX010003066.1, read on the forward strand.
GAGCCTCGATGACTGTGTTGTTTACTTTATAGCCTTCTCGATACCCTGCATATTATTAGTAATTAAATAGTTTATGATAATTCATGAGTAATAATATAGTAAGTAAAGGTGCGATAAAAGTAAATGACATGCGATATTTTATAGTGGTTCGGTCGAATCATGACCTACATCCACTTTACAATCTTTTGTTCTTATAACTAGACTGTTCTAGGCAAGTCAAGCCTTATTACACGGTCCTACAAACAAAATAATAAGAATGACAATTTTCATGTTAAATAGTGCCGCAAATGCTGGGCATTCCACACTCTGGGGATTTCAATTCCGTCCACGGTTGTTAGTGTAACACCCACTTCCGTTAAGGTTAATAGCAAAGGGAATGCCTTAACTTTGGTGTAACGTTATAATTAAACAGAACAGAAGTTTACAAAACAGATAAAGTAGTACTTGAAAAGTTTATTACTTTACTACAACAGAAACAGAAATAAGTTTGGTTACATTTTTCAAAACCACAATATTGGAATTAAAGTACATAAATTTTGGTCTTGTACAAAAACCTTTAGAATGCATAGTTTTTAAAGCCATAATCCCCAACATAAACTGCCATGGAAAGATAGAGTCGAAACCAAGCAATACTTCAAACACTTCAAGTAGAGAGAGTCTGAATCAAGCTCCTACATTTCCACCCTGAGCACCTGGGGTGGAACGGAAAGAAAAGAGGCAAAACAAATAAGTCTGGTGAGTCTAGTCACTTCCAGCATATAAACAGATAATACTACCATGACATGTAAATAAAATTGGATGAGAGATAACTGTAACAGGAATAGAAGGTTCACAAAAAAAACAGAATGATATAGGCTAAGCTAAGCTTCTTACTTAGTTTTCACTTCTCTGCACTAATACTAGTATAACAGAATTAGGTATTTTCTCAATGTCTAAACAGAAAACAGAACGATCTCTTTAGAAACATGATGCTAGTAATGGGTCTTTGCCACCCAAACAGATATAGATGGTACAGAAACAGAATGTTAATAATAGGCCTTTACCACCCCAACTAATGGGCCTTTACCAACCAAACAGAGAAAGACGTACAGAAACAGAAGCAGGAACGGAATCAGAGACGGAAACAGAATAATCCCTATGGAAACAGAATATTAGAATTAGGTGTACACTAGTAATGGGCCTTTACCACCCCGACAGATGGTACCAAACAGAAATAGACATGTGTTACCACCCCAACAGAAACAGACGGTACCCCAACAGAAATAGACAGAACTAAGTGTACCCTAAATTCAACCCCAAGCTATCGGCTCCCTAATACATAAATACCCTGTGCAGGCCCCACAGAAGGTTGTATCACTCCCTAAAGTGGCAACCTATAGACACGGACCTATTTACAGATGTCACGATGTCTTACATCCTCAGAGCAGACCGGATTCATGCACGCACATGACCCGGTTGTAATGCGCCATCAACACCCCTCGCCATTATCAGAGTGAACCTCTTACAATTAGTTCAATAAGCGTGCCCGGACCCCTCTTAGTGTTGGGTCATAGTTTTGATAACAGAAAGGGTTACTGACTAATATGGGTCCTAAACAACAGATGACACACGTAATTACCCTCATAACATTATGTCCCTAGACTAACAGATTTTAGATTAACTTGCTTACAGATTTCAGATGTACAAAGTTCAGATTAACTAGTTCTTAGTCTAGACATATAGGTTAACAAGCATTCAGACTAGCGGATCAGATATACAGATTAACAGACTTACAGATTGTTTTACATAACCTTGTATTGGGCCTACAGATTTACGAAACGGGTTTATTTGATTCATCAGTCCAGTTGTTTTAACCCTATTCACCCAACACGTTTTAGGTATCACATTTATCTTAGATTTGCATTAATTAAATATTAATGCACGGACCTCTCACATTAGGTCGCAAGCTTGTGGCCGCTGGAGGCGCCGGGTGGTTCCGGGCAGACATCTGCCATAAGCCAGACCTAACCTCGTGTCTAAGCATCTTTACGCCTATGACCTCTCACATTAGACTGACAGTTTGCGGTTGTTGGTTAAGACGGTTGGTTCCGGGCAGGCTTCTACCGCAAACGGAGTCTAACCTCGTGTTTCAGCATTCTTATTTTAGCTAATGTATTCCATTACAGATTATGCCAATATCAGACTAATTATGCCAATTCAACAAATTAACTTCGTTACCAGTTACAGTAGATTATTCATAGTTCCATGAACATGTTTTTGCTTAATTTTAGATGTAGCATACAGATTCTCATACTCCAAATTACCATATTCGATTTTCGATAGATTTAGCAGATTAGGCAATTTAACATATTTAATCATCCTTTAAAGTTACAATGATATATCTAGCCTAATAAAAAAATTAATCCTAATTTTAACAAGCCCAAATTATGGTCATAATTCATAATATAACATATGCCCCAAATTTTAGTTAAATTTGCATAGTACAGAATATTCTTTAAAAACTCCAAAATCATGATGCACAATATAAATTATGCCAAATTATAGCCTCTGATTACCGCATATGTCAAATATCTAAAAGTCCAAATTAGGCGTATTCACATTAATTGGTATCCTTATTTTAATATAGTTTTTTTTTCAGGCCTAAGTCACATATCCTTTTCTTCCAAATCATAAATAGTCATATAAAATATACCCAGATCTAGATCCTAAATTATAACATGTATTTTGTCCGCAAAATCAGATCTTGAATTATAACATTCATTATGTCCCCCAAATTACAAGTCATATGTTACCATACAGTAGTACTCCTTCCAAATCATAAACCTTCATATACAGTATGCCTAGATCTAGATCTTAAATTACAACTTATGTTATGTTCTCAATTTAGTCACAAATCAGTTATGTCCGATAATGCATCATTCAATATTTTCCCCAAATTTTGCGTTCGCGTGTCAATCTCTTATGAGATTTGGCTCAGGCTCGTGGTAGCCTGGCTATAGAAAAGAAAGAAGGAAGAGATATAGAATATTTACAATAAGTTAGATATACACAAAAAACAACAGATCTGATAAACAAAAATAAGATAGATCTACACAGAATAAAATAGATCTAATAAACAGGAATATGCATAATCTCCAATTCAGATTTATAACCATGTCAAGATCGTAATTTAATTTCATATCGGAAAATAACTGTACTCACAATAAGAGAAGAACGATTCTTGGATCTGATTTTCTGGAGTTGATTTAGCTTTCCGTTGATGTTGGCATTGATTTGTTATCTTTTAATCCTATTCAGATTGGAAGAGGAAGAAGCACTAGTTCTAGCTTAGGTTTCAGCAGAGTAGCGACACAATTGATTTATTTTAATATGAATTAGAGAAGAGTATAGGTGTAATGAAATTGTGTGGAGAGAAAGTGAGGTTTGGGGGTGTTTAAATCGGTGTTTGATCAAGGTACGAAGTCAGAAATCGCGTCCAGGTGCAGAAAATGAATTCTGCCTAGATCTGGGGGTAGGTCGACCCCCAGGTCGACCCCTAGGTCGACCTACCTGTGTAGGTCCACGCCCAAGTCGACCCCTAGGTCGACCTCCCTGGGTAGGTCGACCCCTAGGTCGACCTGCCTGGGTATTTTCCTATGTAAATTCTGATTTTTTGTTGAATCTTCCGAAGGCCATAACTTCTTCATACGAAGTCTGATTTACGCAAACTTGGACTCTATTCCAAGTAGAATTCCGAGACGAACATAATGGCATAACCTGTTTCCATTATTTCTTCTTCTACAGATTAAGTATACTTTGTTTTGTTACTCTATGTTCATAGAAAATTCGGGGTGTTACATTCTCCCCTCCTTAAAGGATTTCGTCCCCGAAATCTTCAAGTTAAGAAGAATGTGTCCTACCATCCAATCACCCATCTACTCAACCATCATCCACAAACACCCATTGTCCTTAGAAAACTTCTAACGTTGCATGAACATATGCAAAAGTGTGTGTATATGTCTCTTATCTAATGCTAGGATCGGGCGGTCTACTGATTCAGTTGACCTCCTCAATGCGAATTATGTTAGGGCCATAAGTCCAATTATGTATGCAAGAAATTCTATTTGATACACATCATTTCTATATGAGTGCATAACCATTCATCCAAATGCAACATCCATGTGATGAGTCATTCATTTTTCATCCACAAAAATTGAAAAATGCACACACATCCATATGCCGTATGAGAGTACTAGTACAGATCAGATTATCAAATGATTCTTAGGAAACTAAGCATTATAAAACCACACCATATTCCACAAAACCCAGAATATATGTGTCATAGCCAACTTAACGGCTAACACAGGTACACTCAAACCCCAACCTATCACAAACAGATGAGTCGTAACCCTTATGGGGTTTGGGACTATAGCGTGATCAGAAACAAGACTAGTATTAAAGTGCAGAGTTTCAATTACAGAATAAAAATGCCAGAATCAAAAAGAATTTTAACTCCATAATCAGATAAGGAAATTAAACCTTCTACAAAAAAATTCATGTTTCTATCATATCCACTAGCCTCAAGAGTGTTCGCCTGCCCTCCAGAAGTTGGTCCTGTCCTCTGCCCGTGCCCTCGTTTCTTCGGGCAGTCCCTAGTGAAGTGTCCCATTTCACCACAGTTGAAGCAAGCGCCGTTCCTTTTTCTACAATCCTTGTTCAGATGAGTCAAGCTTCCACAAGTAAAGCACTTTTTCTCCTTCTTATCTTTAGACTTTTCATCCTTCTTTTGTGTTTCCTTTTTGGGCCATGCTTTTTTGTTTTGTGGTCCTTCGAGCTTTTCTTCTTTCTTCTCGCTTTTGACTTCCTCTTCATGCATTAACGCCATGTCAGCCAATTTCTCGAAGGTGTAGGATCTAAATTAACCCTAGAGGGGGGAGGTGAATAGGGTTAATCGCAGATTTTCACAGAGTAATTAAATAATCACAACACAGATAATAATCAGAATAAATACGGAAAATAAATGACGCACAAATATACCCAGCTTCGGCAAAACCCTGCCTACTGCTGCATTCCCCAAGGTTTCTACTAGGAGTTAAAACAATCTCTACACTTACAATCCCCTGTAAACTCGTGACGCTCGCTCCCAACTGTTTTTAACCCTACGCTCAAAACCCTTCACTGGTTTCTATCCCCAAAACCAGATTTCCCCAAATTACAAATCGCGTAATTCGTCTTTCCTAGATTTTACAGATCTAAAACCTGATTAATGGTTTATAAACTGAAACAAAAAACAATTCAAAATAAAAACAAACAAAACCCTAGTTTTAACACCCTAGAAATTGAAATAAGGGTTATCCTCCTTCATATGAAAACTAGGCCGACCCTTTTTTAATTGCTTCACCACTTCTCTTTAGCCTGATCTCTTTTTCTCTAAAATAAAAAATGGTGGCGACTTTGCTAGGGTTTACTGAAATCTCCTAAATTGATTCAAAATTTGATGACCTTCTTAATCTCTGAAGCACGAGACCCTTGATGCTCTATCATCTCTGATGTTCTTCAATTCGTAGTCGCGATCTCTTTTGATTGAGTTGAAGGATCCAAGTACTCTCCTTTTTCTGGTATGATTTTAAATTTGAATTTCTTCTTTTAATTGCGTTGGAACTTGGATGATCTGCCAGTGATGAATCCGTGGATATTTATAGGATTTAAAATCCTAAATATTCTCCGATTTCAATATACGACTTGGTAATGATATATATGGAAATATTTGGGGCTAGATTTTAATTGGCTTTGTTGATGTGGAGTTTGAATTCTTCAATCTTCTGGAATCTTCCGTGTGGTTTTTATTACTTTGAAATCCTTGGCTTTTGAATTGTAAACTTTGAAAGTTTCAAATTTGTTCTGGAAAAAAATGCCGTATATATATATATTCATACTTCTAAAAAATATCTCGAATTTGTTCATACTAAAACTGATAAAAAGAAATCGCTGCCTTGATTTCCTTTGAGCAGAAACAATACTTGAACTTAATCAATTTTGAACTGATAAAAACAGATGCTTCATTTTGCTAAGACTTGTATTGTTTACATACATGAACACCATGAATGTATACTTTTCCACTCTGATTTAAATCTTTGAATGTGCTATGTGAATCCTTGTTAAGTTTGAACGGTTTGAGATTGTCAGTTTTTCCTTGCCTTTGTATTACTTGCTTTTTCTCATGACTAGTTCAACCGATTTTTTCATGCTTTGATAAGAACAGATACTATACTTGATCTTCCTTTCTTGTTGATACTTTACTGATTAAAACAAATACTATAGTTGATCATTATCTTGGTTGCTTGTTTCATTATTGAATGCATCCTTTATGATTTGCCTTTAACTTGCTTTATCCTGAGCTCACTCTCTTCATGCTTGCTGTACCGTGTTGTGCTTTGACTTGCCACTTTCAGTTTGTACTCGACTATGTTCAGTAATACTTGACCATTTATTTAGATAGGAATAGGTATTCTCCTTTTGATCACTGATTGTTTTCTCGAGACAAATTATTCATAATTCAGTTTGCATCTAAAATGCAGTTCAGTATTGTTTGTTGATTTCCCATGAGTGTTTGTGCATGTGTGTTGTTTAGTTGCTCCACTGCTTTGCCATTTTTTTCATGCCATCTTGACTATTTCGACCTGTACTACCTTGGAAATGCTAGCATTTGTTACCTTACTGACTTCACATAGAACTTGTACTAGATTATCTTGGCCAGAAACTTTGGTAAATTGGTGCTTTTTGACTTGATGCATATGAAGCTGTCGCATTGTAGTGAACTCTTCTGCCATCATGCATTGTTGAAATGAAACATATGTAGCTGCCATGATAAATCACTAGAATTTAAAGTGATCTTGTATATTTGTAAACTAGTTTTGATCTGATTTGTTTTGTCAAAAGAAACTTCCTGTTTCTACCATGTATGTCTGACCCTTGCACATGACCACTTGTTTCATTCATGTTGTATTGACTTTCTTTCCATTGCTGCTTGTATTTGTGGTCGACCTTGTATGTACACTAGAGCAGTACTTGTCCATTTTATTACCCTAGCAGATCAGTTTTGTTTTGCATTCATACTCTAGCTCTTTTCATTTTTAGCATGCTTTGATGGTGTACACTTGAAACACCATGTAGCTGACCGTAATTACACACCCTGAACCATTTGATTTATGTTGTGTTCATTATGACCATTGAGCTGCTCCAGAATATGATCAACCATCTTTGTCTCCATGTAGTTGTTGTTCCGTAGTTCTTATGCTTGTGCCATGATTACTTTGGCAGTTCACTTTTGCTGTGTGTCTTCTTGCACTTGCAATTCTGTTTTCATATATGTCGGACATGTAATCTTTGTCCTGTGTCTCATGTAATGCAGTAACACATCCTTTGAACTTAACTTGTATTTCTTTTACTTTATAAAAATCTGTGAATTTGTATTGCCTTTCCATATTATTGTTATGAGCTGTTCCCCTTTCTGGAACTTTGATATGTTGTGCACTGAGTTGACAAGGTCCTCATGGCTACTCCTCAGTTACACACTAGATTGTTGAGGCAGTGCACACGTGTATATACACGTGTGTATATGCAGCCATCCAGACGAGTTTTTCTGTCCCTGCATATCAGACCAAGTCTAGAAAAATGACGAGAAACACACCGAAATTCTGAGGCAAATAAAATTTAAAAATAATTTTTTTATTTTCTTTAATTTAATTTTACTTTTGTTGTAGTCTACTGTGTGTGTGTTCTTCTATGACAGGTATGAAGATGACTAGACTGATAGTTGGAAGCTGTGAAGACTGGACTGACAGAAGATAGAGAATGCAGAGTGTATATGATTCAGTATGTATGTAACAAGATATATATGTATATGAGAGTGGTTGTAGACACGACTGAATAGAATTGTACTATTATTTGTAATAAACAATATTGATTGAAATAAAAACACATTTTTGTTGTTTAATTCAATCTGTTTCAATTTGTTTGAATCTTTTAATAGTACAATTTCTGTGATGAGTTAAATGGGCCATGTCAGAAATATTCAAAAATATTTGAATTGTAAATAGTGGAGTTATAAATAGTTGTACTATTTGAATGTTTGAATTATAATATTTAATTTAAATAAAATACTATATGAATATATGAATGTCTGTACAGTCGTATTCTATTTAAATATAAATATTATACTCCTGTCTATGATGTATAAATAGAACAGTACAGTAACAAACACATTTAAAATAATATTTATTTGGTTATTATCATCAAACAAAAAATCATATAATTGTGTATACAACACTATTATATACAACAATCTCCCACTTTTGATGATGACAAACAAATAAAAGATTTTGAATGTGTTTGAACGTGAATTATATTACTCCCCATATTTGTATGCTCCCCCTACAACTGAACTCCCCCTATATATATGGAAAATATGAATGATGAAATCCAATTGACCATTCTCCCTCTAGATATTTAATTTCCAATCTTAAAATATTTTTGAATTAAATACTCATCAATCAAAATCTTGACCATTCTCCCCCTTTTGTTATCATCAAAAGGATAACAGAAATTGAAACAGTGATGAATATAGACTATAAATATAAATTCAAATTAAAAGGAGAATATATATTGTAAAACCCATTTGATCAAACAAAAAACATAATAGTCTTTAAATCAGAACCAAATTTCACTTTCAGAATGAATGGATTTATGATGGATTTTATAGAATGAGGAGAGTTCAATTGAATATTTAAATATGAATTTCAATGATTTTAAATATACTCAAAAATGTGTTAAGAACTTCCTAACCACGCATAGCCCAAAGGTCTTTTAAATGGGGTTAGTAGTAACTTAACTTTATCCTCTCTGATGAGTTCCATCCATGCACAGCCCAAAGGTCTTTTAAGTGAGAATGGAAGCACATAGAGATTAAGGTAATTCACCCACGCATAACCGCAAGGACTTTTAAATGGGGGAGGATACCAAGGATAAATTATTTATTTATTTATTTATTTTTATTTCCAAGATATTTTTCTTTAAAATAATTTGAACTTTTTCTAAATTAAATAAAACCATGATGGACGGCAGAACTATGGTAGATATAGAAGATGGTCGTGAAATAAGCTCTAATTCAAAGATATTATAAAATTTGTCCATTCATCATGAGATTTAAAATAACATCTCCTCTAGTTATGAATTATACCATAGTCACAACTCATCACAATTTCATAAATCTATTAATAATTTTGATGAGTCACAAAACGGTTCAAATTAATTAATAGTTTCAATTTTTGAATAAATAATCAAAAATAATTTTAAAATTGAAAATATCAATTTCAAGAGGAGTTTTTGAAAAAATCAATACAAGTTTGAAAAATAGTTTCAAAAATCAATCAGTAGAATATGAAATTATCTAATATTTCTAATGTTGATTGCTCCTAGGCAATTTTAAAATCACTTATATATTCAATTCAAATTGCCTATGGAATTTAAAGATATTTAATCACTGATTTTTTAACCCATCGTCCAGTCACTAAGATATTTCAGCGAATCAAATCAATTTCCTTATCAAAGCAGCACAAGATCATTTTCAAAGCAAGAATCACAAGTGAATTTTTCAGAGAATTTTTTAAACAAGAGCAAGAAACTATCAACGATCAAATCTAAGATAATTATTTGAGATCACAAAAAAAAATCATTTTTTTTATAATCTAGGAAATTCAACAATCAATAATGAATGATTTCAAAATCATCCAAGTAAGAAATAAAGAAAACAAAAGAAATAAAAACTAAAAAGGAAAAATAAACTAAACAGGACTTGAAATAAAAAGATACGAGTTTAGAGATCATACCTGACTTACCATAATCGATGTGATGCAATGAATCTCTAACTCTGAATCTATGGCTAAGGAACTTCAAGCACTTCAATAAAATGGAGCAATTTGAATTTTTATCTTTTAAACACAATTGTTCCTTAGCCTATCCCTGGTACCTAAATGTTTATAGGATCGAGTGGTCTAACAAAAACTGTTTTACCACTCTTATCTTTGTTTATACGTTTTGGTATCCAAACCCATTTATCTAATAATCCATTAATATCCACTATAGTACCCTTTGGAACCCAAATTCGTTTAGACTTATCCAAAAACATTTTGTTATTTTTTGGAATCCAAACATGTTTAAATGAATTGTTTTTAAATGAGTTATTATTTCGTTTATGATTTAAAAACCCTTTGAATTATTAGATTTCAAAATTTCAAGTTGGTCATTTTCAAAACCATTTAAAGAATCTTTAAAATCATTAGAATTTCGTTTTTCAACTTGATCAGATCCAAAGCCAAGTCCCTTTTTATTCTGAACAAAAAAATGGTTTTTTAACAACTTATGTAACGATTTCTCTCCTTTAGAAAATCTAGTCAAAGTAGACTCAAGTCGTTGAATTTTAAATTTAAGATTGCTATTTTCTTTCAGTAAATTTGAACAACGATTAATAGCGATTTTCCTCTTTTCAGCATCAGTTTGTTTCAAAACCAAATTTTCGTTTTCAAGTGCTTTGATTTTAGCATTGGACTTAGAAATTTCAATTTCAAATTGTTTTCGCTTTTCAAAATCAAGTTTTTTAAATTCTCTAAGCTTTTCAATTTCCTTCTCAAAATCACGATTTTTGTTTTTTAAATTCATGTTTTCACTTTTGAGTAATTCAAAATCAGTTTTGAATTTCAAATGATTATTACTCAAAAATTGACATTTTTCGCATTTTGAAAACGGTGAATTCTTAACTTTTTCAAGTTTTCTTTCTAGACTATTATTTTCTTGAACTAGTTTTGACCTATCAGATTTCAATTTCTTAATTTTTAGTTCAAGAGAATCAACGGTTTTTGTGAGGTCATGACACATTAAAATTAATTCTTTATAGGTAAAATTCGATACCCCACTAGAATCCTCTTCACTACCTTCCGAATCAGATTGATCCATAAGACACAAATTAGCTTCCTCTTCACTACTTTCAGAAACTTCTCCTTCCTCGTCGTCCCAAGTAGCAGCAAAAGCCTTCTTCTTTCTTCTGAACTTCTTCTTCTTTTCATTTTTAAGCTGTGGGCAATTTGGTTTGATATGTCCGGGTTTCTTGCAGTTGTAGCAAAACACTTCATCGTCTGAATTTTCTGAACTTTCGGATTTGATATTTTTCTTCTTTTGTGGCTTGTATTTTCCTTTGGCCCACTTTTCCAAAACCATGGCTAGCTCTTCAGCGGGATCATCATCATTACTTTCAATAGAATTATTTAGAGCGATCGTCTTTTTCTTTGATTCAGAATCCTTTCATTCTTCTCTTGCTTTTAATTCCATCTCTTAAGTGATAAGATTTTCGATCAACTCCTCCATGCTTATTTTATTCAGATCTTTTGATTCTTGAGTCGCCGTAACTTTTGCTTCAAAATTCATCGGTAGCACTCTCAATATTTTTTTGATTAATTCCACTTCGGTATAGGTTTTGCTAAGAGCTTTTGCATTGTAGACTAGTGATGAGAAGCGTCCATACATCTCTTTTATATCTTCGTCTCTTTGCATAGAGAAATTTTTATATTCATTGCTGAGTAGAGTGAGACGAGGTTCCTTCACTTGAGATGTACCTTCGTGTGTGACCTCCAACGTATGCCATATTTTCTGTGCAGTTTCACAATGAGAAATTCGATTAAATTCTGTTTTATCAAGAGCACAGATTAAAGCATTCATCGCTTTAGCATTAGTTGAAAATAATTTTTTATCATTAGAATCCCACCGTCTTTTTATTTAGGAATTTCAACACCACTAACAATAACAGTGGGAGATCTATAACCTGTTTCAATAATATCCCACACATCATAATCGACTGAACTCAAATGAATTTTCATCCTAGCTTTCCAATATGCATAATCAGTTCCATTAAACATTAGTGGCCTAGCTATGGACCGACCCTCAGAAAACGCGTTATTAGACAGATTCATGACTCTAGAGTTAAAATAAAATAAAAAATACCTACTCTGATACCACTTGTAGGATCTAAATTAACCCTAGAGGAGTTTGAACAGGGTTTATTGCAGATTTTCATAGAGTAATTAAATAATCACAGCACAAATAATAATCAGAATAAATGCGGAAAATAAATAACACACGGATATACCCAGCTTCGGCAAAACCCTACGTACTGCTGCATTCCCCAAGGTTTCTACTAGGAGTTAAAACAATCTCTATGCTTACAATCCCTATAAACTCGCGACACTCGCTCCCAACTGTTCTTAACCCTACGCTCAAAACCCTGCATTGGTTTCTTTCCCCAAAACCAGATTTCCCCGAATTACAAATCGCGTAATTCATCTTTCCTAGATTTTACAGATCTAGAAACTGATTAATGGTTTATAAACTGAAAAAAATAATTCAAAATAAAAGCAAACAAAACCCTAGTTTTTAACACCCTAGAAATTGAAATAAGGGTTATCCTCCTTTATATGAAAACTAGGCCGGCCCTTTTCTAATTGCTTCACCACTTCTCTTTAGCCTGATCTCTTTTTCTCTGAAATAAAAAATGGCGGCAGCTTTGCCAGGGTTTACTAAAATCTCCCGAATTGATTCAATACATGATGACCTTTTTAATCTCTGAAGCACGAGATCCTTGATGCTCTATCGTCTCTGATGTTCTTCAATTCGTAGTCGCAATCTTTTTTGATTGAATTGAAGGATCCAAGTACGCTCCTTTTTCATGTATGATTTTAAATTTGAATTTCTTCTTTTAATTGCGTTGGAACTTGGATGATCTGCCAGTGATGAATCGATGGATATTTATAGGATTAAAAATCCTAAATACTCTTTGATTTCAATATACGACTTGGTAATGATATATTTGAAAATATTTGGGGCTTGATTTTAATCGGCTTTGTTGATGTGGAGTTTGAATTCTTCAATCTTCTGGAATCTTGCGTGTGTTTTTTATTGCTTTGAAAGGCTTGTCTTTTGAATTGCAAACTTCGAAATTTTCAAACTTGTTCTGGAAAAAAATGCCGTATATATATATATTCGTACTTCTGAAAAATATCTCAAATTTGTTCATACTAAAAATGATAAAAAGAAATCGCCGCCTTGATCTTCCTTTGAACAGAAACAATATTTGAACTTAATCAATTTAGAACTTATAAAAAATATGCTTCATTTTGCCAAGACTTGTATTGTTTACATAGATGGACACCATGAATGTATGCTTTTCCACTCTGATTTAAATCTTTGAATGTGCTATGTGAATCCTTGTTAAGTTTGAACAGTTTGAGATTTTCAGTTTTGCCTTGCCTTTGTATTACTTGCTTTTTCTCATGACTAGTTCAACCGATTTTTTCATGCTTTGATAAGAATAGATACTGTACTTGATCTTCCTTTCTTGTTGATACTTTACTGATTAAAACAAATACTATAGTTGATCTTTATCTTGGTTGCGTATTTCATTGTTGAGTGCATCCTTTATGATTTGCCTTTAACTTGCTTTATCCTGGGCACTTTCTCTTCATGCTTGTTGCACCATGTTGTGCTTTGACTTGCCACTTTCAGTTTGTACTCGACTATGTTCAGTAATACTTGACCATTTATTTAGATAGGAATATGTATTATCCTTTAGATCATTGTTGGTTTTCTCGAGACAAATTATTCATAATTCAGTTTGCATCTAAAATGTAGTTCAGTATTGTTTGCTGATTTCCCCTGAGTGTTTGTGTATGTGTGTTGTTTAGCTGCTCCACTGCTTTGCCATTTTGCTCATGCCATCTTGACTATTTCGACCTGTACTACCTTGTACATACTAGCATTTGTTACCTTACTGACTTCACATAGAACTTGTACTAGATTATCTTGGCCAGAAACTTTGGTAAATTGGTGCTTTTTGACCTTATGCATGTGAACCTGTTGCATTGTAATTACTGTGTGAAATCTTCTGCCATCATGCAATGCTGAAATAAAACATATGTAGCTGCCATGATAAATCACTTGAATTTAAAGTGATCTTGTATATTTGTCCACTAGTTTTGATCTGATTTGTTTTGTCAAAAGAAACTTGCTGGTTCTACCATGTATGTCTGACCCTTGCACTTGACCACTTGTTTCATTCATGTTGTATTGACTATCTTTCCATTGCTGCTTGTATTTGTGGTCGACCTTGTATGTACACTAGAGCATTAGTTGTCCATTTAATTACCCTAGCAGATCAGTTTTGTGGTGCATTCATACTCTAGCTCTGGTCATTTTTAGCATGCTTCGATTGTGTACACTTGAAACACCATGTAGCTGACCATAGTTACACACACTGAACCATTTGATTTCTGTTGTGTTCATCATGACCATTAAGCTGCTCCACAATATGCCCGACCATCTTTGTCTCTATGTAGTTATTGTTCCATAATTTTTATGCTTGTGCCATGATTACTTTGGCATTTACTTTGGTTGTGTGTCTTCTTGCACTTGCAATTCTGTTTTCATATATGTCGGACCTGTAATCTTTGTCCTGTGTCTCATGTAATGCAGTAACACATCCTTTGAACTTTACTTGTATTTTTTTACTTTATAAAAATCTGTGAATTTGAAATGCTTTTCCATATTATTGTTATGAGTTGTTCCCCTTTCTTGCAATTTGATATGTTGTGCACTGAGTCGAGAAGGTCCTCGTGGCTACTTTTTAGTTGCATACTGGATTGGTGAGGCAGTGCACACATGTATATACATGTGTGTATATGCAGCCATCCAGACAATTTTTTCTGTCCCTGCATATCAGACCAAGTCTAGAAAAATGATGAGAAACACACCGAAATTCTGAGGCAAATAAAATTTAAAAATAATTTTTTTATTTTCTTTTATTTAATTTTACTTTTGTTGCAGTCTACTGTGTGTGTTCTTTTGTGACAGGTATGATGATGACTGGACTGATAGCTGGAAGCTGTGAAGACTGGAATGACAGAAGATAGAGAATGCAGAGTGTATATGAGTCAGTATGTATGTAACAAGAAATCTGTGTATATGAGAGTGGTTGTAGACACGACTGAATAGAATTGTACTATTATTTGTAATAATCAATATTGATTGAAATAAAAAAAATTGTTGTTTAATTCAATCTGTTTCAATTTGTTTGAATCTTTTAATAGTACAATTTCTGTGATGTGTTAAATGAGTCATGTCAGGAATATTCAAGAATATTTGAATTTTAAATAGTGGAGTTATAAATAGTTGTACTGTTTGAAGTATAATATTTAATTTAAATAAAATACTGTATGAATATATGAATGTCTGCACAGTCGTATTCTATTTAAATATAAATATTATACTTCTGTCTGTGATGTATAAATAGAACAGTACAATAACAAACACATTTAAAATAATATTTATTTGGTTGTTTTCGTCAAACAAAAATCATATAATTGTGTATACAACACTGTTATATACAACAGAAGGTAGTCTCCATGGGAATGTGGGTCCTAGCCAACCCGTGTAGCGGCTCATTCAAACCTTTAACGAATCTCAAGGCCTTCTTTTCAGGTGTGTTCACCAAGTCTAAGCCAAATCTCGCCAACTGGTTGAACTTGTTGACGTATTACTTTACCGATAAATTCCCTTGCTTCAATGCTAAGAACCTCTCCATGTATAAATTCTCTTCTGCTCGTGAGAGAAATTTCATCTCGAACCTATACCCGGAATCCCTCCATGTCTCCATTTGACGCTCTCCATTCGTGACCTCTCACCAAAACAAGGCTTCATCCTTCATTAACCAAGCAGCTGGTTGGACCTTCCTTCCGTCTTCTATCTCGAAGATACCAAATAAATCTTCCACCTCCTTTAACCAATTTCGAGCTTCAACAAACGTTTCTGACCCATGAAAAGGTTTCCTGCCCATCACCCGAAAGTCCTTGCATATCTTCGAAAAAGTATCAACGTTGGGAGGAGGAGGAGGAGGAGCGTCTGCTGGGCCTACGGCGGTGGCCCTAGACTCTAGTTACCTTCTGAACCAAGTTGGTATTGGTATGCCCTCGGGTATCTCAGGTAACCCAGACATGCTGAAAAGAAAGAGGAAGAAATTCAAAACGGAGAATCGAAAGAAAGATACATGGCTCTTGGGGATTATGTTTTAAAATAAACTCTACTTTTGAAAGTACTTCCTTTTTAAAACCTTTTTGATAATATTTTTCAAAAACTTTTTATCAAATCCAGTAACCTTCAGCTCTAATACCAAGTGTAACACCCCACTTCTGTTATGGTCACTCGCAAAGGGAAAGCCTTAACTTCGGTGGCACATTATAAGTAAACATAACAGAAATTTACAAAATAGATAAAGTAGCACTTGAAATGTTTATAACTTTATTACATCAGAAACAAAAATAAGTTTGGTTACATCTTTAAAAACCACGATATCAGAATTCAAGTACATAAATTTCGGTCTTGTACAAAAACCTTTAGAACGCATAGTTTTTAAAGCCAAAATCCCCAACATGAACTATCATTGAAAGATGGAGTCAAAGCCAAGCAATACTTCAAACACTTCAAGAGAGAGAGTCTGAATCAAGCCCCTACGTTTCCACCCTGAGAATCGAGGGGGGGAACGGAAAGAAAAGAGGCAAAACAAACTAGGTCAGACATAAGTCTGGTGAGTCCAGTGACTTCCATCATATAAAAAGATAATAGTACCATGACATGTAAATAAAACTGGATGAGAGATAACCGTAACAGGAATAGCAGGTTAACAGAAGAAACGGAATGATATAGGCTAAGCTGAGCTTCTTACTTAGTTTTCACTTCTCTGCACTAATACTAGTATAACAGAATTAGGTATCGTCTTAATGTCTAAACAGAAAACGGAACGTTCTCTTCAGAAAAATGATACTAGTAATGGGCCTTTACCACCCAAACAGAGATAGACGGTAGAGAAACAGAATGCTAATAATGGGCCTTTACCACCCCAACTAATGGCCCTTTACCAACCCAACAGAGAAAGATGTACAGAAATAGAAGCAGGAACAGAATTAGAGAGAAAAACAGAATAATCCCTATGGAAACAGAATATTAGAATTAGGTGTACACAAGTAATGGTCCTTTACCACCCCAACAGACAGTACCACACAGAAACAGACAGGTGTTACCACCCCAACAGAAATAGACGGTACCCCAACAGAAACAGACAGAACTAAGTGTACCATAAATTCTACCCCAAGCGATCGGCTCCCTAATAAATAAATACCCTGTGCCGGCCCCACAAAAGGGTGTATCACTCCCTAAAGTGGCAACCTATAGACACATACCTATTTACAGATGTCAGGTGTCTTACAGCCTCAGAGCATACCAGATCCATGCACACACATGACCCGGTTGGAATGCACCATCAACACCCCTCGCCATTATCAGAGTGAACCTCTTACAATTAGTTCAGTACATGTGCCCGAACCCCTCTTAGTGTCGGGTCATAGTTTTGATACCAGGAAGTGTTACTGACTAATATGGGTCCCAAACAACTGATGACACAAGTAATTACCCCTCCTAACCTTATGTCTCCAAACTAACAGATTTCAGATTAACTTGCTTACGGATTTCAGATGTACAAAGTTCATATTAACTAGTTCTTAGATCAGACATACAGGTTAACAAGCTTTCAGACTAACGGATCAGATATATAGATTAACATACTTACAGATTGTTTCACCTAACCTTGTATTGGGTGTACAAATTTACGAAATGGGTTTATTAGATTCATCAGTCCAGTTGTTTTAACCTTATTCATCCAACACGTTTTAGGTATCACATTTATCTTAGACTTGCATTACTTAGATATTAATGCATAGACCTCTCACATTAGATCGGTAGCTTGTGGCCGTTGGATGTGCCGGTCGGTTCTGGGCAGACTTCTGCCACAAGCCAGACCTAACCTCGTGTCTAAGCATCTTTATGCCTACGACCTCTCACATTAGACTGACAGTTTGCAGTTGCTGGTTAAGCTGGTTGGTTCTGGGATGGCTTCTACCGCAAATGGAGTCTAACCTCGTGTCTCAGCATTCT
>JASFAX010003067.1:0-43706 GCA_030737875.1 Allium sativum
GTAGAAAAAATGTTTTATGTTAGAATTGGATAACGAATCCAAATATGATAAACAAGTTTATGAAAGGAATCTCGAGATGAGGAAATGTTTAAGCTAAGTATTTACTTAATTAAGTGAAGTGATATAATCAAGAAAAGATTTCCAAATAAAAGGAGGTGAAAGAGTAGTGTAAAGGGATTTTAAATAAACCCAAATGAAGTTGTAAAAAGATTTTTAAGCTAAGACAATGATTTTAAAAATACACGATTACTAAGAATTGAATTAAATGTGGAATTTAAATAAGGCTTTTAATGGAAAGGAAAGGATGTTCATAGTAAATGAATTAAGTAAGGTAATTTCCGAACGTAAGAAATGGTTTATAAATCCATACTTGAAATCAAATAGTAATAAGCAAGAGTTTTTTTTGGCAAACATACCATTACAAAGATAAAAGTTTATAGTCATGTTTTCAAAGTAACGAAACAGACGAGATTTGTCGAGATATGAATATAGCGTTGGTTTTATCAATGAAATAATTTTGAATGAAATGCTTTAATATAAAGAACCTGAACTGCCAATGTACTTAGCTATACTATTGGGTTTGATAGTTAAAGAACCAACTATCAAATGAATATTATTTATGACCATTTGACGTGTTGTTTCGAATATACCGGGATGGGAACTAGACCAAAACCACTTCGAATCAACTGTGCGTTCGCGACTAACTTGCAGGCTTATAAAGATTGAACATTAAAGACCGTGAATCTTCATAAGCGGAGGAACTACTCATTAAAATTTCTTTGGTGGCCACAAGATTTATGATGGCTTGTGACTCTACCGTGATTGAAATCCACGGATTTGCAAGGACTTCTCGCTACTGATCCTTGGGGTGATTCCTATATAGGATGCAGTAGGAGGGTGCCTTCGGTTCATCCTGTTCCTGGATGACTTGTATGGATGAATGTCTGACAGAGTATTTCTTGAGGGTCACGTAAGTTGATTTTTACAAATATACCAAGTTTGATGGCGGAGAAATTCTCTTACTTTACACCTAGAGTATATTTGTGGACGTCAATTATTGATTTGACGGATCTGATGATGCGACATTCAAAGATAATGAGATATTCTCTGAAAGGTAAAACGTGACTTCAAGCCTCATCAACTGGGAAATGACAAAAATCAGGAAGGCAGCATGGCTAGGTGGGTCATTCCCAAGCAAGGTATATTGTCACTGATCTAGAGAAAAATTATTTTTATTCTTCTTTCATTTCCTGTATCTCCACCGATGTATAGTAGGCCCTAAAAGTCATAATGGTAACAATATATTCGATACTCTCAAGCTAAATGAGTGGTCGGTCATGTGTGGCCGGGTTGCAAGATGTTCTTGTTGAACCCCGGTGTATACCCTCTAGAGTACACTGATCGGAAGGTAGTCCCATATCTTGTCATAGTTGGAAATCCATTCTCCAATAAGCGCCAAGAGGTTTTTTGACTTTATATTATATATGGAGCGTGAGATGCAAGCGTTCTGCTAGATTGTTATTTATTTGTGATTTGATAGGCAATATTATAATATCACTGGATTTTGATATATCAAAAATGTTTTGGGTTATAGTAAAGTAAAAACCGTCCTTGTTTATGTATGGACTGGTCTTGCTATTATCCTTTTTCTTTGATAAAGGATTTCTCAAGTTAAACAAGTTGTTTACCATATGAATTTATCACTGAAAGTATTCCAGACTGGTCCGGGTGAATTTTGCTTTGCTTCAAAGGTGCTCGGGTCAGACCGAGTATATTTCCAAGTAAGGATTCACTTGGAGTTCTAGAGAAGAAGTTGAAGTCGAGACGTATTCCATATATTTACTGGTACTAGTTTATTTCCGATGTGTTATGTGTTGATCTGAATGTATACTCTGATGTTGTAATCATATATATACAGTTCTTTTTGTAGAAAGTATTGGATATATTATATTTTGTCCATTCCACTGTGAGACTCTGATCTTCTTATTCTTTAATTCCATAGTTCTTTTCTTTCTTCTCTCACCCTCTAACTTCTTTCTATTAACAATCTGGGTTTCGATACTTGAATATTTGGCAAATAATACGGAGTTATGTATTATTGTCCAAAATTCGAGCCTCGAATTTCCCAGGTCGTTACACGTCTAACCCAAATAATACAAAAGTACGAGTCATTAGGGTTAAAGAAACAGATAGAAGATAAAACAAAGAATATACCAGAATCTCACAACGGACTGAACAAATATAATTTCATATATCATAACTTTGAAATACAAATCTGTATTGTATATACATACCATATCGGAGTACAACATATGTGTGTGTGTCTATATATATATCATAGCGGATATAACTCTAAATAACTAATAGTGAAGCCTCCTGCTTCTAGCTCCCCCAAGTGTATCTGTAAAATCCTGAAACACTTGCAAATATTTTTCAACTGGTGTGAGTAAATGCCAACCATATTGTTTAACTTTAAAAATCCTTTTGAAAGTAAGGGTAATAGCCAGACCGGCTCACACATAAACATGGATGGTTTTTACCTTACTATAACCAAAACATTTTTGATATCAAAATCCAGTGATATTATAGTAATGTCTAGTCAAATAAATAACCAAATAGTAGAACGCTTGCTCTCACGCTCTACATATATAGTACAAAATCAAAAACCGTAGTGCGCTTATTGGATATTGGATTCCAACTATGAAAATGTATGGGACCACCTTCCGATCAGTGTACTCTAGAGGGGATAAACTAGGTTTCGAAAACAACATCTTGCAATCCGACCACACATAACCGCCCACTCATTTAGCTTGAGTGTAGCGAATATATTGTCACCCACGGTTGTAG
The DNA here is from genome assembly GCA_030737875.1 of Allium sativum. NCBI lineage: Eukaryota > Viridiplantae > Streptophyta > Magnoliopsida > Asparagales > Amaryllidaceae > Allium > Allium sativum. Next base: position 2,848 of record JASFAX010003067.1, read on the forward strand.
GCCTTCCAACCATAATCCGTAAGATATAGATCGGAAAAAGAACAAATAATAAATTTTCTATAGATCGGTGACAAATATACCTCGCTTGGGTATGATGCAACTAGCCATGCTGCTTGCCCGATTTTTTGTCATTTCCTAGTTGTAAGGCTTAAGGCTACGTTTACTTTTTGGAATATCTGGTCACCATTCACTTTGAATGTCACATCGCCAAACCCGTCAAATCAGTAGTTGATCTTCCCAAAATATTACGGGAATAAAAAACTAAGAGAAACGAATTCCTCCGCCACCAACGTAATATCTTGAAAAGATCGTCTTATATGATACGCTAGGATACTCTGTCGGACATTCGTACATACAAGTTATCTTGGGTCTGGACAAACAGAACAACCTTGTATTTCACTCCATCTCCTATTTCTTAAGCATAATCTATTTCGCAACACCTATGCCTATATGGAGTGGTTTTCGGATATTAAATCCAACCGGTCTCTCCGTATTGACAATGATGGTCAAAAAAATCTTTCATAGCCGATGATTTAACTATCAAAGGAAAACAAACATCCATCAAACAATCACTAACCCTTACTAATATTAATTAGACTGCTTTCCAAATTCCTTACCGAATTCTGTATATTTATATATTGATTTCTAGTTATCCAAATTTCTTAAAAATATTCTAACTCCTTAAATTTACAGAAAATTTCGCCAGCATCTCCTTTGTACCGGTCAATAGTACAAACCCCAACTCGCCTCTCTAAGCCCTTTCCATCCAAAAAGAAAATCAAAAATCCAAGCGGCTTGCCCAAAAGGCTCATAAAACCTCGTATGGAATTTCAAACGTGTACCTTTTTTTGGGCACTCAAATTAAAATCTTCATTTCTCTTCATATTCCTCATTCCATACCTGTTAACATGTACACGTCCATTTCCAACTCATTTCAGTCAATTCAATCCTTTTAACATTACTCGCTTTCCATTCGCTAATTAAATTTTCTAATTAGCTTCTTAGTTTCACATACTCATAACTTTAACGTATCACATTCAAATATATTTGTATTCGTTTATACGCAAATCAAACTCAAATTTCCTTATTTGCTTCTCAATTCTAATCCACGTTTCATACTCGAATTCCCAATTTAAATTAACGAATTCAACTCACTTAACAAAGTTAAGTTCGGCTCAAAATTCTATTAACTAATTTCTTTTGAAAATACTTAACTTCATTTGATAATTAAGAATCTGATTTTTATCCCAAAAATCAATCCATTTACTCCTCTTGAGTTCATATTTAATTTATAACCGAAGTCTGGAATTTACTAATGGAAATTCAGATTTTTATTCACTTAGAATCCTTTTATTCAAATCAATAAACCATTATGGTTTAAAACGATTATGGCGTTGTTTTTATGAAAATTTGATTTTGTCAAAATTCAAAATCTATATGACGAAATCTGGATTTTTCTCTTTCATTAGAAAACCATTATTCAATAGGTCTAGACGTTTCTTGTTTCATCAAATTCCGACTTATATTGAGTTCTGTATACTCAAGTGAAGTTCGAAACGCCAAATTACGAACTACCGCGCTGTGGAGAGTTCGTTTTAATTATAAATTAAATCTAACATTTATAAACTTCATTATAAAATAGTTCCAACTCCATTTTCAATAAATTGAACCCGTTATCCAAAACTAACTTCACAATTCACATTTTTCAACTCGTCAATTATTTTGTGCCACATTCATAATTCAATTGTGAATTTATTCGAAACTAAATTTCTATGTTCAATTCCAATTTCCCCTGGAGTTACATTATTTATAAATTTCAATATAATCGAATTTTAATTATAAATTCCTTTTATGGAAATAATAAAAAAATTCATATCCTTTACCATTACAAACTAATATCATCCCTTAATAATAGTGAATTCGTTCAAGTTGGGGTATTTTATTTACCTCTCAGACCTTGACCAACAAAGTTCTTATCTTAAGATAGATAAAAGCTTGAAATACAAAAATTTGATTTAAATCTCACCTTTTTTTCATTCTAATATAGATTTAACTAATTCTAGCTTTAAAAATTTAGATTATCCAACATCGTCTATTTCTTTGCTCCTAATTTATAACGTAGTTATAATTTCATTTTCAACCCGATCCTCTATATTAATTTTCCTATTTATTTGGAACTAAATTATTTTATAAAATTTGATAAAATCGAATTCTAATTTTAAATCCCTTGGATTTATACTAATACAATATATTTTTTTGAAAAACAAAAATGTGTGATCTTCTGAAAAGAAGAGAGCACACACATATATATAGGAAAAATCTACAAAGTCCAACTACATAACAACAGACTCTGCTATATAGATGTATAGGAGATAGATAGATGAGCTCCGGATAAACCACCGCCCATCATACCTTAATATCGAATTTCTGCAAGGCCACCACCCGATATTAAAGTATATCTACTGCAATACAAACAAAACACATCAAAATAGACAACGGGAAACAAAAAACTAAGTACATCACTCCAAGACTACACAATAAAAGCATCCCACCCAACAACTGCTAGCTATCCATCCAGCTATCCACTAGATTCTTCCTTTTAATCAACAACCTGAATCTGCAGGTCACTCAACAAACTATTAGTAATTTATCACACACACACACATATATATATATATGGAAATATATATGCATATCTATATATATATATATATATATATTATTGAACATATATATATAAACATACATATGTATATACCATACATATATGTGTTACAGAAAAAGATACTAGGAAGGACTAGTAGAAGAGATTAACAACCAATACGAATTCTATTACGCAAGAAACTGCTGAATCTCATAAATAAGCTCAAATTAAGTCTAACTTTACTCAAAAAATTCACAAAGCACAATTTCCCGAATAGATTGTAATGCGAATTAGACATCCAATCCAAACAAAAATAAACTATCTTAATGATTAAATTATCCGTAGGAACAGAAATAGAATGTAAAAATCTCTGATTTCTTTCTAACCAAATGAACCAACTTATGATAATGACTAGAGAATCTAAAACCTATCTCTTACTAACATTATTAACAAATCTATAAGATTCCCAATAATCACCACAACTACTGAAAGAAATTGGACAATCAAATACAAATATCCTTAAAACCATATTAAAAATAAAATTGGTGATAATGCAAGAGAAAAATAGATGTTCAACATCTTCATTCAAAAGATTAGAATAATAACACTTAACGTCAAAAATAATATTCTTGTTCTTAAGATGCTTAACCGTATTAAGCTTCTTATGAGTGATTAACCACATTAGGAATTTAGATTTCGGGGGAGAATTTGATTTCCAAATAGACTTAACAAACCGAGATGAAATTCCCGAAAAATTTATGAAGTTATACATAGAATTAACCGAGTAAACATGACTTTGATCCAAACTCCAACTAATAGAATCACTGCACTCATCAATGTGATGTAATGATAACTTAGCATTAAGTAGAGCTAATTGTCTTAACATTTCCCCTTCTAAGATATTATCAAAAGTAAACACCCATGGGGGATCCAAATCCCTTCTATACACATCTTTAATCAACGCATTTTTGAAATTACAATTATTATAGAGTTCCCTAAATTCAGTTTTAAGTGGTAAACGAGAAATCCATATATCATGCCAAAAATAAGTAATATTACCCGAATTAACAATCACCTTATAGCCTAAATTAAAAAAAATCAAAGCACTTTAATACTGACTTCCAAAAATAAGATAAACTATTATATCAACCCCCACCAGATCCAACAATAAACTCGCCTCCTGAATAGTAAAATTTAGATACAATAACCTTCCATGTTGTCGACACTTACGGACACCTAAATCTCCACAACCATTTGGCTAATAAGGAAGAGTTAAAATTATATAAACTAATGATCCCCAAACCCCCATCTTTCTTAGGCTTACAACAAACCTCCCAGTTTACTAAACATTTGAAACCCCTACAAATAGGATCCCCACCCCCACTCCATATATAATTTCTCCTTATTCTATCAATTTTTTCAATAACCCATTGAGGAAATCTATGTACAGACATCCAATAAACAGGGATAGCAGATAGCACCGAATTAAGCAGAACTAATCTACCTACTCTGTACAAAAATCTATTGTTCAAAATTGATAGTCTATTATTAATCTTATCAATTATGACTAGTCAATCCTCCTTCTTTAGTTTTGAAGGTCTAAACTTAAAACCTAAATAATCAAAAGGAAATTTCATGACCGAACAGTTTAAGGTGTTGGCAACCTAGCCTCTACATTACCAAAATCATTAATAATCACAATAGAACTCTTGTCAAAATTAATACTAAGACCTGATAACATATCAAAACAATAAAGTATAAATTTAAGAGCAATAATGTGTTTAGGTAAGTGAGAAGAAAATAATAAGGTATCATCCGCAAATTGAAGTATAGATAATTCATTGTTAAATTCCTCATTACCAACATTGCCTAAAACGCCTAATCTTCCAGCTCTTTAATAATTCTAGTAAAAACGTCTACCGCTAAATTAAATAGAAGAGGAGACAAGGGATCACCCTGTCTGACATTCCCATTTGAAACGATTTTTAATTCCTCTTTTTAAATTCATACTTGGATTAAACTTTCAAATTATCCAATAACAGTCATTTTTCTTTATTTATAAATTTCATTTCTTGTTTTAAATATTAAAACAAGTTTCAATTTCAAATTTCATTTGAAATCCAATTTCCACTTCGGAAAATATTATCAAATGATAATTTTTCTTTCCATTTATAAACATCGTTTATAAATTCAATACTTGTTTTGTTATTAAAAACAAGTTAATATTTTCTCAGCCTATTCGAAATTCAAATTTTATTTCAAAAAATAAAACTCCCTTTTCAAATAAAAAAATCCATTTTATAATATTTTGAGATGTCAACCTCTAGGGCCAGCGATATTCAAACATTCAAATACACAAACATCAATTCAATTCAACGTATCATGCATATATAAATATATAAACAACGATAAATAAATTTTGAGGAATCCAGTTGGATTCCTCCAACCTGTTTTCCCTGCATCCACAGATGTTAGACAACATAAATAATACCAATCCAGCTTCAAGGCAGGATATCGCGGTATAGAAGGTCATCCACTCATATACGTTGGGGCGATAGGGTCATCCACTAATTATACTGCAGGCATCCACTAATGGTACTGTGGGAAATCATATATATATATATACATATATATATATAATAGCGACAACCACCAAGCCTAAATAACTAATATATATAATAAACACAATTTATAAATAAATAAAAATGCAATCATGCAACCAACAAACTACATATAAATATTTGTATTAAATAAAAATTTGATTATAATAAATTATAATTGAACCACAGAGTGAGTTTACTCACCTTGAATTTATTTGCGCTGGATACCCAGTTGAATTCCATATCTTCTCGGCTTTGAATCTATTTGAATCGTCCATCTTGGATCTATGATTATTTATTTTTAATTCATCGATTAAATTCTTATTCATTTAAGTGAACTACTTAAACAAATAAATTAATTATCTATGCATTTGAAGTTCAGTAAGAACGATACCTTGCTGCCTTTGATCAACTATAAGGTGAATCAAAAATCGTTGATCCATTTCTACTTAAAACATCCCAAGAATTTTCTTTATCCCACTTGGTAATTTAATCGAACAACTTACTGTCACTACCACCTCTCCTTTTAACCATTTCTATTTCCTGCATCACATTATTTCCCCAAAACCAACTATTTCATTCTCCATTTTCAAACTCCAGTAAAACAATCCCCATTGACTCATCAGTTCCTCGCACCGTCCCTAATTCACATTGTCGAACTCACCTTCACTAATCCGTCCATCCCTAAAAAACATAGATTAAATGCCAAAGTAACCATGTTCGAACTCCATCAGTTTTACTGCATTCATCTTCCTCATCTCAATCATGCTACAGAAAAAACCATCGAGACCTTTAATCTAGGAACACCTCTAATCATCCCATTTGAACTCCAGTTGATGTCGAAACCCACATCGGCCTTCCAACATTCGATCTACCGAACCCCTAAACACCATAGATTATCATAAGAATCCGAACAACTTCAGTCCAATTTGGTACATCGCACCATCCCTAAACCATTCGAATCACCTCGTCGATAGACCTTCAACCCTAAAAAAAATCCAACTTTCTGAATTGTGAGTTCCATTTCACGAGCGTCTTCATTCGTTATTGAGTTTGAGCATCTGCGGTTTCCAAAAGCGATTACTTCTTTTTCCATGGATTCTATTTCGCGAATGATTGGGAAAATGGGAATGAAAAGCAGAGGGCTCAATTTGATTTTTTTTTGCTTTTATTCGCGGTTTCGATGAAGTGGTTTCTTTTAGTTTTGATCGGGGAAAAGAAATGACGAGGGATAGGCTAAAAGATGGTTTACTTGTTTTAGAAAATTGAATGAACGAAGGTCAAGGCTCTCAATTTATAGAGCGAAAAGAAGGGACAAAAGTGACTGAAGCCATTGAATTCTGATTTTTTTTTTCAAAGAAGGTGGGGAACAAAATCTTCTTCTCAACGCACAATAGGTTTGCATGAATTAAATGGCTTTGGGTGGCATTAGCAGTACATTGGTTGGCTGAAAGTGTAATTAATTAGATTTTTAATTTAAATGATTCGATTTTTTTTCTATTCGAAAATATCTTATGATTCCTAACTTTAACTACGTACCCCTATTTTAATTTAACGACTGACATCTTCAAGTCATATTGCTATTCTGAACTTAGCAGACCCGATTTTGAATTTAAATTTGCACATATATACGAAATAACATATTAAATTGACGAATTAAATTAAATTAGATTAATTTATTAATTGATTTCAAACAATTTAATTCAACGATGATAAATAATTATCGTTCTAATTCAATATATAATTTATATTAATCAACTGAATTGCTTTGATTCAGTTTTAAATTTTGAATTCAATTATTGTCATTTCGATATATTCGATATTAAATAGTATATCGATTATTAAACCGATAAATTCAATACAAAAATCTCTTTATTATTCCAAATCAATATTTAAAATAAATTTAAATATTCAATATTAAATCGCTAAAAATCCGGGTTGTTATAGGTGGAAAGCCTAACAAGGCTTAGATCAAGAAAGATATCAAGTGTCATAGTTGCAAAGCTGTGGGTCATTTTGTGAAGGACTGCAGAAAGATAAAGAAAGTCTACTTTAATTGTGGACAAGTGGGACACTATAGTAAGCAATGCCCTAGCAAGTAAGGACAAGGGGAAGGAACTTCTGGACAAGTACATGTTTAGAGGCTAGTGGACCTGATCAATGTAGGAAAGTCAAGATTGTAAGTTTGATTTCCCTTTTTAACTATCCTATTAAAACCCTGTTTTATTCTGGCGCTTCACATTCGTTTATATCCAGTTATGTAGTAGATAGTATGCACCTTAATACTAGTATAATTTCTAATCATATAGTAGTCTCAAACCCTATAGGAGGATCGACTCATTTATCCATGATGTGTAGGGGTTTGAGAATTTCTATCTAGGGCGTCGAGTTTGAATGCAATGCATACGTGTTGGGCTTTATGGGCTATGTTTTGATTCTAGGCATGGATTGGCTAGCCATGTATTGTGTCATTCTTGATTGTGAAAAGAGAGTAGTCAAACTTCTTATTTGTCATGGTAGGACTCTCGAAATTTCCTGTGACCCATGGGGGTCGATAATGCTCAGTTTTCTAGAATCAGTTGATACTTTGTTGACAATTTGCGACCTGTACCCATAGTCAGAGATTATCCATACGTGTTTGGGGAGGTTAAGTGGCTACCTCCAAGGCGTGAAATAGTTTTTCGGATTTACTTGGTAGAGAATGCGAAGCTAGTTGCTCTACCAGTGCACCACATGGCTCCTAGAGAGATGAGGGAGCTTAGCAAGCAAGTAAGGGAGCTATTCGAGAAAGGTTTTATTAGGCAAAGCATATCAGATTGGGGAGCTCCAATTGTCTTTGCAACTAAGGAAGACGGCTCACTTCGTCTATGTATGGATTACAGGGAGCTGAATAAGCTCAGCAAAAAGAATAGGCACTCGCTACCGAGAATTGATGACCTGTTTGATCAGCTAGTAGGCACATCAGTTTTCTCGCAAATGGATTTGGCCATGGAATTTCATCAACTGAGGGCGGCAGAGGACATCATTGATAAGACTGCATTTATAACTCCAGATGGTTTCTTTGAATGGCTGATTATGCCTTTTGGGCTAACCAATGCACCCGCCTATTTTGTGGACTTGATGAGTAGGGTGTTTAGGGAGTTTCTGAACAAGTTTGTAGTGGTCCTTGTGGATGACATTTTGATCTTCTCAAAGAATGAGGAGGAGCATGCCTAACACTTAGGAGAGGTTCTAAGCACTCTCAGTTCTCACCAGCTCAAGGATAAATTTTCTATGTGTCACTTTTGGAGAAAGGAAGTAAGATTCCTAAGGCATGTGGTCTCCAAGGACGGGCTAGCAGTGGACACCGCTAAAGTTGTAGCAGTTCAAGATTGGAAGGATCCAAAGAATGCGATGGAGGTGAGAAGCTTTCTAGGGTTGGCAGGCTATTATATAAATTTTATCAAGGACTTTGCAAGGGTATCGACCTCGCTTACCCGGTTGACCAAGAAGAACTTGGCTTTTTTGTGGAGCATTGACTATGAGGATGCCTTCCAGAGATTGAAAAGGGCTCTGACAACAGCCCTAGTTCTAACTCTCCCAGATGGAACCAAGATGTTCACGGGGTCTGCACAGATGCATACGGAAAAGGGCTTGGTGTCGTTCTGATGCAAGAGGGAAGGGTAGTATGCTATGGAAGCAGACAGTTAAGGGTTCATGAGAAGAACTACGCTATCGATGATCTAGAGTTGGCTGCAATAGTATTCACATTGAAGTCTTGGGATACTATCTACTTAGGGAGAGATTTGAGCTATACACTGATCATAAGTCGCTCAAATACTTGTTCTTACAGAATGATCTCAACCTAAGACAACAACAGTGGATGGAGTTCCTAACAGCCTACGACTTCAGGATAGCTTATACCCTGGGCAATGTTAATGTAGTGGCAGATGCATTGAGTAGGTAGAGGATGACTTTGAGTCCTTTATTCGCAGAAAGGCAAAGCTTGGAGTACATCTCGACCTTTAATTCTAAATCATCTATGGATTTCGCATTGGGATTGTTAGCATCATTGGACGTGCGACCTACTCTATTAGAGTGAGTTGGATCTACGTAGTGGGAGGACCCGTAAATTTCAAACATCTTTGACAAGCTTGGTAAAGGAGAGACTTCTAGTCACCTGTTAGATATACCATGGGCGAGAAAGGGTGGCTAATACGAGATGGAAGGCTACGTGTCCCTAGGATAGGGGTATTGCAAAAGGCAGTGCTTGATGAAGTTTATCATTCTCGGATGACTATCCATCTGGACAGCGACAAAATGTATCAAGAAACGAAGAGGGTTTTCTTTTGGGCTGGCATAAAGAAGGATGTGGTGGAATTTGTAGCTTGATGCTTGACTTGCTAGCGAGTAAAGGTTGAACAAAAAAATGAGCGGATTGCTTCAGCCCTTAGATGTCCCACAATGAAAGTGGGAGAGCATCACTATGGATTTCATCAATGGATTCCTTCGATCGAGGAAGGGAAATACGAGCATTTGGGTGACAGTAGATAGACTTGCGAAGAGCGCTCACTTTACTCATGTTAAGAGTAAGAGGATGACCACTTGGCTGGCATCAGTATATCTTCGAGAGTCGATTGCATGGGATACCTTCCAGCAAAGTAAGCGACCGCGACCCCATCTTTGCTAGTGAGTTTTGGAAGAGCTTACAAGAGGCGTTAGGTATACAACTACGTTTGAGCATGACATGCCACTGTCAGGCAGATGGATAGACTGAGAGGATGAATAGAATTCTTGAGGATCTTCTAAGACTGTGTATCCTAAACACTGGAGGGACTTGGGAGGAGCATCTCCCATTGGTGGAGTTCGCCTAGAAAAACAGTTACCAATCGAGCATAGGCATGGCACCCTTCTGAGCGCTATATGGATGACCTTGTAGATCGCCGACCTGTTGGTGGGAGTCTACAGACGGACTTCTACTTGCACCGGAGATGATTTAAGACACTTCCGAAAAGATTGATCTTATCCGCTGGAGAATAAAAGCAGCTCAACATAGACATAAATCCTATGCCGATAAAAGGAGGACCGAATTGGAATTCTAAGTGGGAGATATGATGTTCATCAAAGTATCACTGCCAAGGAATGTAGTTCGCTTTGGCTTAATAGAGAAGCTGGCACCGAGATTCGTAAGGTCGTTGCTTATAGTAGAGAGGATAGGCCAGATGTCTTATAGGATTATGCTACTGGACAGACTGGCGAGTATACACGATGTGTTTCAGTTTTCCCATTTTAGGAAATGTCTCCATGATACGGCAGAGATAATAGAGCCGAGCGCACTTGAAGGCATTGAAGTTGAGAAGGAAGCATTGGTGAGGAGATTTCATACTCATATACTTGGATCAGAAATCAAGAAGGTATGTAACAAGGAGATCAGATTGGTAAAAGTACAATGAGGAGAAGACAGCGAAGATGCGAGTGGGACCCCGAAGATAGGATTCGTGCTTCTTATCCTTTTCTTTTTGAAAATACATTCTTGACTTCTTTTTCAAGCTTTTATTTTGCATTTGCTTCGATCATTCAAGTTTATTTATCCTATTGTTCGAACCATTCAATCCTTAGGTAGAATCCAATGGTTGAAAACATGTTATGATTGATGGTTGCAAGTAGATGCAAGTGTTTGCTAGTGATTTCTCATGGATGCATATACGCACACTAGGTACCAGATCGGCTTAAGCACTTACATATTGCATATGAATGTGTATGCATTTTAAATTTTCTATGGATGGAAATGAGTAAATCATCATATGGATGTTGCATTTTGATGAATGATTGTGCACACATATAGAGTCTACATAATATACTAGGATTATTTGCATACATTTTGGACTCATGGCACAAACATATATTGTATTAAGGAGGTCAATTGAATCAATCGACTACCTGATTTTCGCATTAGTGTAATGAGATATACACACAACAACTCTACATATGTTCATACAAGCATTAGAAATTTTTAAGGACAATGGATTCCTGTGGATGATGGATGAGTAGATGGTTGTAGGTGGTTGTTAGGATAGTAACATTCTTCTTAACTTGAAGATTTCGGGGACGAAATCCTTTAAGTAGGGGAGAATGTAACACCCCAAAATTTAATACAGTATAACCATATTATAAAGATAATTAAATGGGTATTACTTAATTAGATATTCAGAATTAACTGAAACCGGCTTCACCGTTGCGTTTGTCTCAGAATTCTGGTTCAGATAGACCCCAAGTTTGCATAAAACAGATAACATATGAAGAAGTTATGGGCATTAAAGTTTGTGTACATATAAGGGGCTTGTGTACAAATATAATATAAAAATATTCAAATGAAAAATCAATGCGGGAATAAGTGGGAAGTCAGACCATTGTAGGACGACCCACAATTGACTTGGGTCGACCTTTTGGTCGACTCCATGGATCTGTGGGTCGACCCACTGACGATCTAGGTAGGTGCGATCTATGAATCTAGACTGTTTTCAGACCAAGTTCATTGCTGACTCAACACTACATATACAGTTGAGATTAAAATCCTAGAATCTAAAGGCTAAGATTGACTCTAATAATCTATAAATAGGGGGCTTCTCCCATTCCAATACACACCATTACTTCATATCTTCTGCCTCTATGAAATTATTCTAAAAATATAAACATATAATGGGGGAATGCTGCTGAGGCCTAGATCTACAGAGACAACATTCAGGACTTGCATGTATACAACAAAAAAATGATTGGATTGGACTTTTCTATGGCATATAGTTATATACATATAAGAGGTTTAATCTCTTCTTCACCAAGTCCCACTAGAGTTCCTGTCATTTTCAAATCTGATTTCCTAGACTATAACTTGACAGTTAAATAAAATTGGGTCAGATATACAGTGTTTGTAGGATAAATGTTAAACATGTTTTTCACTGTTAATCACCTATGTCGTTATGATAAGTAAAACATATGTTATTACTGTTGGATGATCATAAGTTATATGAATATATCTTCCTCTTCCCTGTTTCTATGTTTTACCTTATTTCCAGTCTTGCCTATATGCCTATGTGATTTGATCATATTCTTCTTCCTCTGTTTTCCCTTTTTATTTACGCTAATCCTAGGCCTTTGGAAGCCTAGGCTATACCGATTAGAGTATGCATATAATCGGGGCAATAATGAATAATATAAAAAGAGGAATTTAGGCATGTTGTTAAATTGGGAACTGTTTAACTATAATTTGGGAAAGGGATAATATGCACATTGTTGTAAATTGATAAAACGGGGTAATGTGCATATACTTGTTGTAAATTGATAAAAATGTATAATATGCATAAACCTGTCCATGTTGTAATTTGGGAACATAGTTGATGAGCAGTATGCATATATATATATATATATATATATATATATATTGGACATGTTAGATTTGATTTAATACAAACATTAAGTAAATGACATGTTAGAATATTGTTAGTACCAGATATTGGTTAATAAACTGAAACGCTGTAGAAATTGTATACATCATGGCAGATGTTTTGGAGAAGGGTTGTACACACATAATGACATGTAATATTACAACCACGCTTATTAGTAAACCTAAACCTGCTTGGATAAACATGATTATTAATAAGCTAAGAGGTCCCTCGTTCTGTTGTTATATCGGGTTTTGGGGATTCTTAAATCCTGTTTTTGGGGGCACAAGCTTAGGGAGTTTGGCTTATATCAATCTGCTGTTTGGAACCCATATCAGTTAGTATCCCTGCTGGTATTTTGTTAGAAGGGGCCTCACACTAGGTATAGGCTAGGACATGCTTTACTGAACTGGAATAGTAAGAGGTTCACATGGAGAAGGTGGGTACGGGGCGCGTTCCGGTGGAGTCATGAGCGTGCATGAGTCCGATTAGAGATACTAAGATGATGTAACACTAACAAATAGGTCTATGTCATATAGTTGTTTGGTTAGGGGACAATACACCCTGCTGTCTAGGTTAACACAGGGTATTTATGTATTAGGGAGCCAATCGCATGGGTAGTAATTAGGGTACACCTAATCCTGCTGTTATATAATTAGGGTAAACCTAATCCTGTTATGTAATTAGGGTACACCAAATCCTACGTTTAATCCTACTATTAATTCTATTATTACGTAATTATGTTAAACACCTAATCCTGTTAAACCTGTCATACTAGTATTGGTGCAGACATACCTGTTTTAGGATATAACTGTGAATCATTACTTGATCATAGCTTATTCCTGTTATTCCTGCCTATCCTACTGTTCTTTTTAGCTTAGATTTACATTATTTGACACTATACCTTTCTCATCTAGTCATATTTACCTATCTAAGCATTTCTATTTTATGCATATTTGAATATCACTGGAACTCGCCAGACTTTATGTATGATCCTTTTTCTTTTGTTTCTTTCTTCCTTACCCCCAAGCTATGCAATTAAAGCGCTTAGCGATTCTATTGCGGTAGAGGTGTAAAAAGCTATAGCGGGGAAATAATGAGGATACAGCGGATGTGGAAAATGGTAATTAGATGTAAAAAGCTATAGCGGGAAAATAATGAGGATACAGCGGATGTGGAAAATGGTAATTAGATGTATTGCAGTAGAGGTGTAAAAAGCTATAGCGAGGAAATAATGAGGATACAGCGGATGTGGAAAATGGTAATTAGATGTATTGCAGTAGAGGTGTAAAAAGCTATAGCGGGAAATAATGAGGATACAGCGGATGTGGAAAATGGTAATTAGATGTAAAAAGCTATAGCGGGGAAATAATGAGGATACAGCAGATGTGGAAAATGGTAATTAGATGTAAAACTATATAATTCAAATGAATTAATTATCATTTTTGCATCATTTATGTAGAGAATATTATTTAATATTATATAACAAAATCAAAGAATATCATGGTTATGCACACTAGATTCGAGGATTACTACAAATATCTATCTTATAAAAGGAACTTATGACTTAAAATTAGCTATTTACTTGAACTTTTTTAATTTATTTTAAAAGAGAATTGGTCAAGTCATCCTTTGTATATTAATATTGCTAAAACGGGTGTTAAATAGCATTGATTTAGCGGATGAAGCGGAAAATAGCCGGGCTTCAAGCGAAGCTACTGTTCGTCAGTGCTAAATTGAAATAGCGTAACGGCCGGAGAGCGCAACGGGCTATAGCGGGGATTTTGCGGGGATTTAACTTCATAGTCCCTAGGTCCTCAGAGTTGAAGCACTCAACATTGACTAGGACTTTCTCTTATAGCTTGGACTTGGATTACATAAGACGTACCATTTTCGACTTGCTCTCTATTATATTATAGCTTATGGCGAGGGATATGATTTTATGTACTCTGATGCTTTATTTTATGAGTTGTTTTATGAGATAGATTTGATGTAAATGGTTTTGTTGTAACCTGTTTGAGACTACGTTTTATTTTTAATAATGAAGTTAAAATTTTCCACTGCTTATTTCAGATCTGTCTTGTGAATTTCTGTACTGTTTACCTATTGCGCTTTACGAAACTTAATGCATTCTCTTATGGGTGACATTAACGGACATGGGGCGTCTCACATGTCACTGGTTCAAGTCTAAGTTAGTTGGTCGGGTGGTCGATTCACTCTTATGTTGTTGGAGGTCGATGATGCACTAGAATAAATAGGTCGATGCCAAACTCTTAGGCATTATTGTTTTTGTGCTTTAGGCTCATGTATGCAAGTTAGTCATATCACAATTAACATATAACTCATATTGGAGAGGCGTCATGAGCATGAGGTACTAAGAGCCTTTATTAAAAGTCTAAACAAATGAGATAAAACATCTACCTTATTACATAGCATAAAAATAAATCGCTAGCTAAGATAAAATTATACAAAATAAAGGTTAATAATATAGCATCATAAACATTCACTATTTCATGCCCTTGATAGCTTGGCGCCATCAACGGTTGTTAGGTTGATGGTTCCATCTTTAAGCCTCCAACGAGGGTCTAGATTGGCCGGTGTGGGAACAATTCTTTTCAAGAAGAGACTGTCGATTTCGAAGTATCTTGGATGAACTTTGGCATTGCAGTATTGGGTGACTCAACGTCGACATGCAACTGCTATGAGTACAGCTTCTTCATGTTTCTCATCTAGACCGGAGATCTCTATTAGTCTTTGGATCATATTAAGTTGCTTGATGAAAATGTACCACTAATTCAATGAAAATGACGACTTCAAAACCATATGCTAGGGTGATTGGTGTATGGTCATTCATTGACCTATGGGTAATTTGATATGCTTATAGGGATATTGGAAGTTCTTATACCCGCCCCCCTCCAACTATTTCCAAATGCTTCTTCAAGATGGACTTTACGATTTTGTTAACTGGTTCAACTTGTTTATTGTCTTTGGGATGAGAAATTGCGACAAATCGTGTTTTAATACGATGATGTCGACATAAGTCTTCGAACTCAGAGTTATCGAATTGGGCTATGTTGTCTATAACAATGTTTTGGGAATACCAAAGTGTCGTATGATGTTGTGGACAACAGATTTGATCACTTTTTTAGTTGTAACTATAGTCATAGGCTTACCCTCGGCCCATTTGGTGAAGTAATTTGCAGTGATGTAGCGTATCTAGCACCATTTTTAGACATCGCTAACGATTCGATGATATCAATTCCATAAATTGTGAATAGTTATAGACTAATTCTTTGAGTAAGATTTTTTAATAGGGATTCTGGAATCATTGCAAACCTCTGGCTTTTTTCATAGCATTGGGTGTAATTAGTTACATCTTGATTAACAATTAGCTAAAAATAGTCATAGCAAAATATCTTTTTGACCAGATTTTGCACCTCGGTGCGGTTACCACACTCTCGTTTGTGTACTTCACATAACACTTGTTTGACATCGTTGTGTGCTACATATCGAAGTAGTGGAACGAATAAGCCTCTTTTGTATGTTGTTCAGTTTTTAACGATGTAGCATAATGCTTTACGGAGGAGTGATCGTTTTTCACTTTGTCTTTTAGCAAGGATACCCCGTTACAAGTAATTCATGATTGGAGTTATCCACAACTGCTGCTCGGGCTCCGTTTTTAATATCCAATCAGTCTCCATCCAGTTGGTATTTAGAAATTTAAAAAGACTGGGTCTATTCCCATAAACTAAGCATTACCAAAGCTAGCTAGACTGGTTAATTATTCATATTATTCATTCGGATCCCGATAAATGTGATTGATAGTATAATGTTCTAAGTTATTAAGGGGTTCGTGTTCAAAAGTGAGATAAGGAGCCAATTATGCTTCTATTGCCTATAACTTCCTTTATACTTAGTAAACGATGAGTTAAGAATCTAGGAAAACATAAATAGATTTTATTTCCAACTCTTTGGAAATTTTAAGTACAGCAATTAAGGCTTCATATTCAGTATCATTGTTAGTAGCCAGGAAGGTGAGTTTCAATGCATAACAAATGGAGTGTTCCTTATGAGTTACAAGTACAACCCCCGAGAAGGCAAGTTTCACTAAGTAAAAAAATTAAGTATTCCTTATGAGCTGCAGTTTAACCCTAACGCTATAATATTGATTTTTAGTTGATCCATCTACATATGATTCCTCCTAGTTGTCCGGTCGTTCACTACTTTCTGATGAGTCATCATAAGCAATGAATTCAGTGATTAAGTCTATCAACGCTTGCCTCTGAATGGCTCTCTAAGGGACAAAGATGCGGTCGAACTAGCTCAATTTGGTGCTCCATTTCAAGAGTCTCCCAAATGCCTCAGATTTCTGAAGGACATGTCATTGCAGTTGGTTAGTATAGACTTTGAAAGGATGATATTGGAAATATGGGAGGAACCTCCTAGAAGATATTAACAGACAATATACAAGTTTTTCGGAACACTGTTCTTCCAAGTAGCTTCATTTTTTTTACAAATTGGCTTTAATCCCATAAGAGTTGACAATGAAACACAAGAATTTTCCCATTGAAACAATGAAAGAGTATTTCAAGGGATTGAGTTTCATGCCATAGTTGTGGAGAACACCGAACATCTTCTCCAGATTATTAATGTAGCCATTCGACTATAGTGACTTAATGACCATGTTTTCACATATACTTCCATGGATCTCCCAAAATGATACTTGATAACCCTTTCAACAAGTCCTTGATAGGTATCCCTAGCATTTCTCGATCCAAAAGGCATGACAACATAGCAATACAACCCCAAACAAGTAATGAAGTTGGTGTATAATTGGTCATGGATGCGCATTG
The DNA here is from genome assembly GCA_030737875.1 of Allium sativum. Lineage (NCBI taxonomy): Eukaryota > Viridiplantae > Streptophyta > Magnoliopsida > Asparagales > Amaryllidaceae > Allium > Allium sativum. The sequence goes on from JASFAX010003067.1 coordinate 20,363, forward strand.
GGATCTGGTTATAGCACGAGTACACATCCACGAGTGACAGGAGTTGTCGAGTCGATGAATTGGCCAATGTTCGAAAGTGGGAAGTTGTCCTTCAATCATACTTTATTCAACTAGGAATAATTGATGCGTGTTCTTAAACACCCCACCTCCGTTAATGTCACTCACAAAGGGAATGCCTTAACTTTGGTGGAGGGTTATAGGTACAAGACACGGAAAAATTTACAAGACAGATAAATATAAGCAGCGGAAATCAGACATTTATTACATACGTGGTTCAATATAAAAGCATTACAGCAAATTGTCTGAAAATAACTTCAAAAACATTACATCATAATTTCTTTCTTCATTATTTAATAAAGAAGCATAAACCATAAATAAAAATGCATAAATCCCCAAGTGTAGTGCCCAAAACCCATAGCCAAAGTAAGAGAGTCCCAATCATACATCTACTTTCTTGAAGCTTGCGAAGAGTCTGACTAAGCTGGAGTATTCCCTCCCTTTGGACCTGAGGGGGGGAAAACGAAAGAAAAGAGGACGAAAGGAAACGGGTCAGATAATAAGTCTGGTAAGTTCAGTGATTACTAGTATTTAAACAAGGAAAGGGATATTGACAGTAATAACAGAACATATATAGGACAACACCCTAATATAAGATAAGATGAACATATGATTGACCCATTACTATGGTCCCTGCACCTACTAACCATTAGTTCAACTAGCCTCACGTATTCATAACGAATGATCCCCTTAATGATCGGCTCCTACCCGCATGCATTCATATCCTGTGTCATTCGGTCCCACTTGACTGTAGATATCTATGCTGGTCCCACCATGGGGTGTATCAGTCCCTCTGGTGGCAACCCGACACGATGCACATTGTATATTACTGATGCCTAGTGCCTACTTTTTCCACTCCGGAGTACGTGCACGTCCGTACTCCATCGGAACCTACACCGACGCACCAACCGCCGACGTTTTTGGCCGCTTATAATCAGCCCAGTAATCGTGCCCCACCCTGCCTAGTTCAGGGTACCATGATACATCTATGTGGGTTACTACTGAAATGGGTCCACGTTACTAGGGTTTGATAATCAACATGCTTATTTGGTTAAGTGTCCAAGTTTACCTAACCTCACCCATCGGTTTAGTTAACATGTTGAATCGTTAAGTGTTTCCTTAATTGACTTAACCCTACCTTTCTTGAGTTAGCTTTAATTTATTCACTAAAGTACCAACCACTCACATTAGACAGGTCTTGTTGTAGTCACAGGATGTGTCGGTCGGTTCCGGGCAGTTTTACACCACAACTCAGTCTAACCTCGGGTCCTTTTTGGGCTTGATGCACAAACCTGCCACATTAGACGGGCCTTGCTATGGTCACTAGATGTGTCGGTCGGTTCCGGGCAGTTTTACACCACAACTCAGTCTAACCTCAGGTTAGGCATATTCGTCTTTTCTAAATTCACATATTTTCTATATATGTCTAATTTTTTATATGTAAATTAATCTTAATTTAATCATGCCATAATTATTCTTTTGATTATGCTCACAATAAATGGTGTACCAAATATACCATTTCATGAACCAATCTATGCCATGAAATTTTCATGTTTTCCCAACGCTATCCCCGTGGTACGTTCGCATATATTACATAAAATGTTGGGCTAGTAAATTAGCCCAAACCCATAAACAGAAAGGGTAACAAAAAAGGGACATGAAATAAGCATACAATAACATACTTTTAACTTATCATGTGTAACTTGGCATAGAAGCATCACTAACTTAATTAAATAGGTAAGGGTGAACTTGTGACTAAGTTGGATCTAATTATCATGTAAACTTGATATAGGTCTAACATGGAGGTTTAACATATAAACACAATTTTAAACCACAACTTAGCATATTAACTTATGTATGTGAAAACATAAGAAAGCTACTATAAACATATTCAAATCAAAACTTAGCATGATAACTTATGTGTGCTAAAACATAATAGGGCCACAAATCCAACTTGCAACATAATTAGGTTCAACTTAACAAAGTTCTAAATATACATAAATGTTAATCTAAACATGTAGGCATGTGATTTAGATCATAAACTCGCAAGTAACCACAAAATTATAACATGACATGTTCATCACTAAGTTGGCATAATAAGTTCATCATCCAATCATAATAGATTCCATTAATACCATACAATTTTGTACGTTCATCGCCACAAACATATAGGCATGATATATCGCAATGGTAATTTAAGATTAATTAGAATCAAACTTTATTTATCTTATACATAAGCATCATTCTATATTCGAGTTACAACATGTCATGATTTCATTTAAAAGAACGTTTAAATCTACGTAATAACCAACTTACAAACTTAAAGGAATTCTTGATTTCTGGAATCTGAATTCTGAAGTTGTAATGCTCGCCTATGATGTAGATCGTTGAATTAGATTAGTTTTAATTTGATGTTGATGTAGGCTTTTATCTTGTCTTTGAATGGAAAGCGGTGGCGGCTACTCCAAATTCTCTACTGACGGCAGACAGTTCCAAGATTATTTTTTTGTGTGATTTTTGGTTGAGTATTAGGTTGTTTATATAGAATTTCAATTTAATTAGAGTCGTCGGATGAACCTTGAGTTAGCCACAACCATTCAGACTAGATCAGAACTATCCAGAAACCCTAGTGACTCAGCAACAAGTCAGAAGTCGTCGAAATTCAGATCTGGCCAAGGGGGGCAGGTCGACCTGTAGGGGGTAGGTCGACACTAGGGTCGACCCCCAGGTCGACCTGGGACCTGGGCGGGAATTTTCCCACCCAGCCCGCTTCTGACTTCTGTTTTGAATTTTGAATCCGGTTTCAAGCTGTTTGGATTTATTTGAATTTCTGAAACTTCTAAAGGCCATAACTTCTTCATACGAAGTCTAATTCACACAAGCTCAGACTCTATCTCAAGCAGAATTCCGAGATGAATGCAATGGCGTAACCCGTTTCCCTTAATTTTCACATTTTAAATTACGTATTGTTTAATTCGTTACTATAACATTAACAGAAAATACTGGGTGTTACATTTCCCCCTCCTTTTAGGATTTCGTCCGCGAAATCTTCGAGTAGGGAAGAACTTATATCCTACCGTCCAATAACCCATCTACTCAACCATCAAACACATGCGTCCATTGTCCTTAAAAGACTTCTAATGCTTCATGATCATATGCATAGTGTGCGTACATGTCCTTATCTAATGCAAGATCAGGCAGTCTACTGATTCAGTTGACCTCCTTAATGCAAATTATGTCAGTTCCATGAGTCCATCATGTATGCTATTTTTCTACTCAAAAGCTTCTACATGAGTGCACAATCATTCATACAAATGCAACGTCCATATGATAACACATTAAGTTTCAATCCATATACAAATACATATATGCATATGCAATATGAAAGTGACTGAGCCGATCTAATACCTAATGTGTGTGTACATGCATCCACGAGCAACCACTAGCAATCCACTTGCGACCACTTGCAACCATCAACCATAACATGTTTCAATCACATGTTTACATCCAAATAGGTTTCTACCTAAGGATAAGGATAAGGTCGAGCAGATATACCTAAATAGATAGATACAAGCGTAAACTTAAGGAAAAAGAGGTCAAAGATGTACCCTAAAAAAGAAAAGGGTAGGCTGCACGTATTCTGTCCTCAGTTTCCCAAGTCGCGTCTTCCTCGGCGTCGCTCCACTGAACTTCGACAAGCTTGACTTCACGGTTGCGTAGCTTTTTGAATTCTGTTCCCAAGATACGGGTTGGAATCTCCTCACAGTTGCTTTTCGTTCAACTTTTACTTCCTCTAGCACGCTTGGTTCCACCACTTTCGCAGACTCATGTAAGCACTTTCGCAGGTGAGAGACATGAAAGACATTATGAACCCCAGCCAATCTTTCGGGCAGCTATACCCTATAAGCCATCTTCCCAATTTTCTCGATGATAGGGAACAACCCTACAAATCTTGGTGCTAACTTTCCTGTGGATCCAAAGCGAACGACGTTTCTCAAAGGAGACACTTTAAGGAACACCTTGTCTCCAACTTCGAAATCAAGGTCGGTTCTTCTTTTGTTTGCATAGGACTTCTGTCTATCTTGGGTAGTCTTCATTCTTCTTCGTATCAAGTCCACTTTCTCTGAAGTTTCTCTAATCATGTCTGGTCCAAGTATGAGTTTGTCTGTGGACTCCCACCAGCAAGTTGGTGACCGGCACGGTCTTCCATATAACGCTTCGAAAGGCACCATGCCTATGGTGGCTTGGTAGCTATTGTTATAAGCGAATTCCACCAAGGGTAAATGACCCTCCCATGTACCTCCGAAGTCAAGAATGCATAGTCTCAAGAGGTCTTCTAATACTTTGTTGACTCTTTCCATCTGGCCATCGGTTTGAGGGTGATAGGCCATGCTTAAGCATAACTGTATGCCTACAGCCTCTTGTAAACTCTTCCAAAATTCGCTCGTGAAGATAGGATCTCGATCACTCACTATGCTGGAGGGTATCCCATGGAGTCGAACTATCTCTTTAAGATATATAGATGCTAGATATGAGGCAGTCCTTCTACTCTTGACGGGTATAAAGTGGGCGCTTTTTTGTGAGCCTATCCACTATTACCCAAATATTGGTATTGCCCCTCCTTGACCTAGGCAACCCATCAACAAAGTCCATTGAAATGCTATCCCATTTCCACTATGGGACCTCTAGAGGATGAAGCAAACCTCCAGGCTTCTTTTGTTCCGCCTTGACTTGCTGGCATATCATGCACTTGGAGACGAATTCAGCTACATCTCTTTTCATGCCGCTCTAAAAGAAAACCCTTTTTATGTCTTTGTACATTTTGTCTCCACTGGGGTGTATGGTCAACTTGGAATGAAGTGCCTCTTCGAGAACGTTCTTCACCAAATCCCTTGCTTGTGGGACGCATAGTCTTCCATCCCGTCTCAACCATCCCTTACCATCGATGGAGTATCTATTGAGGTGACTCAAAGTCTCACCCCTAATCAGCTTATCTATTGTATCAACTAGCTGAGGGTCTTCACGTTGCGCGGTCCCTATTGAGTGCAAAAGTGTAGGCCGCACTTCCAACATTGCTAACAGGCCAGGTACAAATTCAGAGGAGGGCCTAAAGTCGAAGTTGGCTATGTACTCCAAGCTTTGCCTTTCTACAAAGAGAGGGCTTAAGGTCAGTTTCTTTCTACTCAAGGCATCTGCTACTGCATTGCCCTTGCCCTGAGTGTAAGAAATCTCGAAATCATATGAGGCAAGAAACTCCATCCATCTTTGTTGCCTTAAGTTGAGATCTTTCTACGAGAAAAGATACTTCAACGATTTATGGTCTGTAACAACCCGAATTTTAGTAACGTGTTAAAACCATAAATCAAGGCAGAGTTAATTTTTAAAATAAGAATCAAGGGAAACGGGTTACGCCATTGCGTTCGTCTCGGAATTTTTCTTGAAATAGAGTCCGAGTTTACGTAAAACGGATAATGTACGAAGAAGATATGGACAAACGAAGTTAGGCAGAAAAACCAGAAACGGGCCAGAATGCACTGGCGCACTTGGGAAGTGCGCCAGAACAAAATTGCACTGGCGCACTTGGGAAGTGCGCCCATGTAATTTTGAATTGGCGCACTTGGCAGGTGCGCCTAGGCCGAGCAGCAGGCCAGCACAGCTTTCTGATTTGACCCTGGCTGGCCTGGTCGGGATCTAGTCGAATTTCTTAGCTCTGCTGTGTCACTAGGGCTAACTTGTCACTTTCTGATTGGTTTCTCTTGAGATGGTTGGCCTTGATTAACTCTAGCTTCATCGACAGCTCTAGTTAGTTTGAAACCCTATATAAACAGCCTCCTAGTCTCATTCTCTTTACACCATTCTTCTCTAACCTTATGCCGCTCAAACTCTTGATGATCATGGCTTCTTCTTCTTCCTCTAAATTAAACCAATTAAATTAAAACGCGAAGATTATTTCTTGAAGACTACGGCAAGGAATTGGGGATTTGCTTCTACAATCAAAGCAAGATTCAGCGATTCAACGACAAATTTCTAGACTTGACTTCTGCATCTCAATTTCTTAGACCACGATCTATAAGTTCCAGTTACCTTTGGATAAAAACTATAAATCTAATATGGGCATGTTATATTGGAATTGATTTATGTATGATTCATATCTATTCTTGTCTTCTTCTTGGATCTTGACTATTGGGAATATTGTCTACGACGTTGAAACTATTGTTAATGGCATAAGACTATGACTACGCCTATGACTGTGAACATAAGACTATGACTATGCCTATGACTGTGAACATAAGATTACGCCTATGACTGTGAACATAAGACTATGCCTATGCCTATGACTGTGAACATAAGACTATGCCTATGTCTATGACTGTGAATATAAGACTATTGCCTACAACTATGACAAGGACAATTATGGCTAATCACATATGAGGTTATTGCCTAGGATTATGACTATGAAATTGGATCTAAGCTTGACTTTCTATTCAGACCTATTTTCTTTATTCTTGATTTTGGGATTTTTCTATTTAAGTTAGATCTATCAATGTTCTCGAACCTAGATTATCATTCAAACCTTTTCATGTTCATAATGTTATCAGAGCTATATGCCTGCGATGTTTTAATCAATTTATTCAGTTATGTCATGCCTTGGAAATAAATGGATAACATGACAATGTTTATTATGTTATATGTGGAATTCAATGATATTGATTTGTGCCTGTAGTTTTATTATCATGTTGAATTGGGAATTAATGAATAAGTCTATGTATATGAACTTGGAATATAACCTGTTATGACAAGTTGAGTAGTTTATCATGTTATGCAAGTTTTAGGTTGTGAAATCATATCAATATATGTTACCAAATGTTAGATATACATGTTTATGTGTATATGTTAAACCTATGTCATATTTCAAGTTCACATTTATTCATATGTTCGTGATTGATTTGGAAGTTCACATATATGTAAGTTGATTTAGTCTATGTTGCAAATTCACATACATGTATGTTGGTTTAGTCTACGTTGCAAGTTCACACCTATGATATTCATGTGGATTATTTTGCAAGTACACACCTATGATGTTCATGTTGACTATGCCAAAAAGATGCCAAGTTTACCCTATGTCGTGTTTATGTTAATGAATCTCTTTATGCCAATTTTGCGTACGTTAAATTAGGCTAAGTTTTAGCATAATATTATATGCCAAAAATCATGCGAACGAAAAATTAGGCTAAGATTGTTAGCCTAATATTTAGACGGGGTAACATTGGGAAAAATTGGAAATTATAAGAGACTTGGCATGGAACTTGCCTTGAAAACTTGACACGAACTCGACATGAAAACTTGAACATGGACATGACACTAGAATGAACTTGAAAATGGCCAACTCGAGGTTGGGTTGAGTTTGCAGTGTAAATCTGCCCGGAACCGCCCGGCAAATCCAGTGACTGCAAACAATAGGATCCAATGTGAGTAGTTGGTCATATCGCGTTTGAAACCCGAGGTTAGACTGAGTTGTGGTGTAAATCTGCCCGGAACCGCCCGACATGTCCAGTGACCACAACAACAGGTCTAATGTGAGAGGTTGGGGTGCATTAATGAATTAATGCCACATGATAAGGTTAGGTCATGAACATGAAAGACAACACTTAACCAACTTGAGACATGATTGGTAGGGTTAGGTCATGAACTTGAACGACAACACCTAACCAACTTGACATGTGAATTGTATGGCTAAGTCACGAACTTAAATGACAACACTTAGCCAATTTGACATGCTAGACTGATAAGGGTTAAGTCTCGAATTTAAATGACAACACTTAACCTACTGGACGGAAACCCTAGTTACGCGGTCCATTTCAGCGGTAACCCACTAGATGTATCATGGTACCCTGGAACTAGGCAGGGTGGGGCACGATTACTGGGCTGATTGTAAGCGACCAGAACGACGACTGTGTTGGTGCGCCAGTGTAGATTCAGGTCGGCTATGGTCGTGCACGTGGTCCGAAGTTGAAAAAGCAGGCATTGGACATCAGTAGGTTTATCTGTGCATGCTTGATTCGTGTCGGTGGTTGGCACCATAGGGCTTGATACACCCTATGGTGGACCTAGCACAGGTGACTACATTCGTGATAGGGCCGTATAACAAAGACACACAACGAGCTAGAACTTGTAGGGAGATGGTCGACTAGTGGATCATTTCGTTGGACCTCGAAATGGTTCATTTCATGATATTAGGCTAAGGGATCATTTCATGATTTATATATGACATGGGTTTGGTATTCTTGTACAGTTGATGCAGAGAACCTTGAATACGTGATGCTATACTTGATTTATACTTGGTTTATCATGTTATCTTAGTCTATCTTGCCCATCTTGACAGCATCCTTATGTTTATTTTCAGTTTATACATTTCATGTTACCTTTATGTGCTTTTATGCTGAAAGTCACTTGGGCATACCAGTCTTTATGACTGACCCGTTTTCTTTTGCCTCTCTTTCTTCTGTGCCCCCCCCCCCAGGTTCTCAGGAGGAAACTCTAGCACTTAGCTTGGATTCCACTTGCCTTCGGTTCAGCTCATGTACGGTTTGATCTTGAGCAATGCTATGGCTGCGTTTCTGCTACCTTTGGGGAATTAAGCTCCTTTTGTTGTTTCAAGTTTATGCTTCTTTATTTATGCAAGACAGAATTTATTGTAATGGAAAATAATGACCTTGGCTATTTAATGTAAAAGGTTTTGACTCTTTTTGAAAGTAATGAAATTTATCTTTTGATTCTTACGTTGTTTTACCTATGTTCTGTCTTGTAATATTTCTGTGTTTGTTTACCGCAATAAAGCTCCTCCAAAACTAGTGCATTCCCTTTTGTGAGTGACCCTAGCGGAGGTGGGATGTTACGTTTGGTATCAGAGCGGAAGGTTACCAGACTGTGCAAAAGTTTTTAAAAAAACCTTCTGAAACTATTTTCAAAACCATTTACAAAGAAGCATTTTTCAAGAAAAGACTTGTTTTGCTTAAAGACTATTCCCCAAAAGCCATTAGCACTATCCTTTGTTTCCTCGTTTGAATCTCTTTTCCTTTCTTTTCTCCATCTGTGGTCGCAGTAGTTTTTACCTGCGGTTAATCTTCTTTCTAGCTTCGTAGAGGGTTTTCCGTACGATGGAGATAGTTTCCGTGAGGCTTGTTAACATGTTACATAGGAAAGGTATGAGTGATAAGTTAAGGCGAACGAGTCTCAGAACGAGAAGAAAGACTTCCAGAAAGGAGGCAAGAAAAAAACAAGTCACGTGATAAGAGGAAGTGCAACTTCTATGGTATAATTGGGCATATTATCAAGGATTGTAAAAGAAGGAAGAAGAAGACAGGTGCGTGTTTTCAATGTGGTGATACTAGACAAATCAGCAAGAACTGCCCTAAGAAGCAAGGGAAAGGCTTGCAGGAGGGACCTTCTGGGGGTACATCTTTAACTTATTCCCCTAGGTGCTTTGTTTTATCTTGCTTATCTTCTCAATCCTATCTTGAGAACCTTAAGTAGAACCCTGTTGGATGTAAACATGTGATTGAAACATGTATGGTTAATGTTTGCAAATGGTTGCAGGTGGTTGCTCATGGTTGCATAACGCACATTAGGCACTAGATCGGCTCAGACACATTTTCATATTGCATATGCATGAGTGTTTATACTTGTTTATGGACGAAATTGAATGTATTATCATGTGAATGTTGCATATGGATGGATATTTGTGCATACATATAGTGTTTATGTGACTAGGACTATTTGCATACATGTTGGATTCATGGCACTAAACATATTTTGCATTAAGAAGATCAATCAGGCCTGATCATCTGCATTAGATAAGGAACATATACACACTTTCCCCATATGTTCATATAGCATTAGAAATCTTTTAAGGACAATGGTTGCTTGTGGATGATGGTTGAGTAGATGAATGATTGGATGATAGGATGCATTCTTCTTAACTTGAAGATTTCGGGGACGAAATCCTTTAAGGAGGGAAGAATGTAACAACCTGAGTTTTAGTAACGTGTTAAAACCATAAATCAAGGAAGAATTAAATTTTAAAATAAGAATCAAGGGAAACGGGTTACTCCATTGCGTTCGTCTCGGAATTCTGCTTGAAATAGAGTCCGAGTTTGCGTAAAACGGATACCGTACAAAGAAGATATGGACGAACGAAGTTAGGCAGAAAAACCAGAAACGGGCCAGAATGCACTGGCGCACTTGGGAAGTGCGCCAGAACAAAATTGCACTGGCGCACTTGGGAAGTGCGCCCATGAAATTTTGAATTGGCGCACTTGGCAGGTGCGCCCAGGTCAAGCAGCAGGCCTGCACAGTTTTCTGGTTTGACCCTGGCTGGCTTGGTCGGGTTCTGGTCGAATTTCTGAGCTCTGCTATGTCACTAGGGCTAACTTGTCACTTTCTGATTGGCTTCTCTTGAGATGGATGGCCTTGATTAACTCTAGCTTCATCGACGGCTCTAATTAGTTTGAAACCCTATATAAACAGCCTCCTAGTCTCATTCTCTTTACACCATTCTTCTCTAACCTTATGCTGCTCAAACTCTTGATGATCATGGCTTCTTCTTCTTCCTCGAAATTAAATCAATTAAATTAAAATGCGAAGAATATTTCTTGAAGACTACGGCTAGGAATTGGGGATTTGCTTCTAAAATAAAAGCAAGATTCAGCGATTCAACAATTAAACGAAAAAATTCTAGACTTGACTTCTGCATCTAAATTTCTTAGACCGCGATTTGTAAGTTCCAGTTACTTTTAGATAAAAAACTATAAATCTGATATGGGCATGTTAAATTGGAATTGATTTATGTATCATTCATATCTATTCTTGTTTTCTTCTTGGATCTTGACTATTGGGAATATTGTCTACGACGTTGAAACAATTGTTAATGGCATAAGACTATGACTACGCCTATGACTGTGAACATAAGACTATGATTATGCCTATGACTGTGAACATAAGACTAAGCCTATGACTGTGAACATAAGACTATGCCTATGCCTATGACTGTGAACATAAGACTACGCTTATGCCTATGACTGTGAATATAAGACTATTTCTTATAACTATGACAAGGACAATTGTGGCTAATCATCTATGAGGTTATTGCCTAGGATTATGACTATGAAATTGGATCTAAGCTTGACTTTCTATTCAGACCTATTTTCTTTATTCTTGATTTTGGATTTTTCTATTTAAGTTAGATCTATCAATGTTCTCGAACCTAGATTATCATTCAAACCTTTTCATGTTCATAATGTTATCAGAGCTATATGCCTGCGATGTTTTAATCAATTTATTCAGTTATGTCATGCCTTGAAAATAAATGGATAACATGACAATGTTTATTATGTTATATGTGGAATTGAATGATATTGATTTGTGCCTGTAGTTTTATAATCATGTTGAATTGGGAATTAATGAATAAGTCTATTCATATGTATATGAACTTGGAATATAACCTGTTATGACAAGTTGAGTAGTTTATCATGTTATGCATGTTTTAGGTTGTGAAATCATATCAACATACGTGACCAAATGTTAGATCTACATGTTTATGTGTATATGTTAAACCTATGTCATATTTCAAGTTCACACTTATTCATATGTTCGTGATTGATTTGCAAGTTCACATATATGTAAGTTGATTTAGTCTATGTTGCAAATTCACATATATGTATGTTGGTTTAGTCTACGTTGCAAGTTCACACCTATGATATTCGTGTTGATTATTTTGCAAGTACACACCTATGATGTACATATTGGCTATGCCAAAAGGATGCCAAGTTTACCCCTATGTCGTGTTTATGTTAATGAATCTCTTTATGCCAATTTTTCATACGTTAAATTAGGCTAAGTTTTAGCCTAATATTATATGCCAAAAATTATGCGAACAAAAAATTAGGCTAAGATTGTTAGCCTAATATTTAGACAGGGTAATGTTGGGAAAAATTGGAAATTATAGGAGACTTGGCATGAAACTTGCCTTGAAAACTTGACACGAACTCGACATGAAAACTTGAACATGGACATGACACTAGAATGAAGTTGAAAATGGCCAACTCAAGGCTGGGTTGAGTTTGCAGTGTAAATCTGCCCAGAATCGCCCGGCAAAACCAGTGACTGCAAACAATAGGATCCAATGTGAGTAGTTGGTCATATCGCGCTTGAAACCCGAGGTTAGACTGAGTTGTGGTGTAAATCTGCCCGGAACCGCACGACATATCCAGTGACCACAACAACAGGTCTAATGTGAGAGGTTGGGGTGCATTAATGAATTAATGCCACATGATACAGTTAAGTCATGAACATGAAAGACAACACTTAACCAACTTGAGACATGATTGGTAGGGTTAGGTCATGAACTTGAACGACAACACCTAACCAACTTGACATGTGAACTGTAGGGCTAAGTCACGAACTTAAATGACAACACTTAGCCAATTTGACATGCTAGACTGATAAGGGTTAAGTCTCGAATTTAAATGACAACACTTAACCTGCTGGACGGAAACCCTAGTTATGCGGTCCATTTCAGCAGTAACCCACTAGATGTATCATGGTACCCTGGAAATAGGCAGGGTGGGGCACGATTACTGGGCTGATTGTAATCGACCAGAACGACGGCTGTGTTGGTTCGCCAGTGTAGGTTCAGGCGGGCTATGGTCGTGCACGTGGTCCGGAGTTGAAAAAGCAGGCATTGGGCATCAGTAGGTTTATCTGTGCATGCTTGATTCATGTCGGTGTTTGGCACCATATGGCTTGATACACCCTATGGTGGACCTAGCACAGGTGACTACATTTGTGATATGGCCGTATAACACAGACACACGACGAGCTAGAACTTGTAGGGAGCCGATCGACTAGTAGGTCATTTCGTTGGACCTAGAAATGGGTCATTTCATGATATTGGGCCAAGGGATCATTTCATGATTTATATAAGACATGGGTTTGGGATTCTAGTACAGTTGATGCAGAGAACCTTGAATACGTGATGCTATACTTGATCCATACTTGATTTATCATGTTATCTTTGTCTATCTTGCCCATCTTGACAGCATCCTTATGTTTACTTTCAGTTTATACATGTCATGTTACCTTTATCTATTTTTATGCTGAAAGTCACTTGGACTTACCAGTCTTTATGACTGACCCGTTTTCTTTCGCCTCTCTTTCTTCTGTCCCCCCCCCCCCCCCCCCAAGTTCTCTGGGAGGAAACTCTAGCACTTACCTTGGATTCCACTTGCCTTTGGTTCAGCTCATGTACGGTTTGATCTTGAGCTATGCTATGGCTGCCTTTCTGCTACCTTTGGGGAGTTAAGCTCCTGCTGTTGTTTCAAGTTTATGCTTCTTTATTTATGCAAGACAGAATTTATTGTAATGGAAAATAATGACCTTGGCTATTTAATGTAAAAGGTTTTGACTCTTTTTGAAAGTAATGAAATTTATCTTTTGATTCTTCTGCTGTTTTACCTATGTTCTGTCTTGTAATGTTTCTGTGTTTGTTTACCGCGATAACGCTCCTCCAAAACTAGTGCATTCCCTTTATGAGTGACCCTAGCGGAGGTGGGGTGTTACATGGTCAGTATACAATTCAAATTTCTCACCTAGGAGATAATGGCACCAAGACTTAAGTGCAAAGACGATGGCTGCCAACTCTAGATCGTGGGTTGGGTAGTTTTCTCATGTACTTTCAACTGCCTTCCACTATAAGCTACTACCTTCTCTTCTTGCATCAGAACAGCGCCTAATCCCATGCCGCATGCATCTGTGTATACTGTAAACATCTTGCTTCCATTAGGCAATGTAAGAACTGGGGCTGTTGTTAGAGCCCTTTTCAAATGTTGGAAAGCAATATTGCAATCCAAATCCCAAGCGAAAACTAGGTTCTTCTTTGTCAACCTTGTAAGTGGAGCTGAGATTTTCGCAAAATCTTTGATGAATTTTCGATAAAAGCCTGCTAGCCCAAGAAAGCTTCAGACTTCGGTTATGTTCCGCAGAACCTTCCAATCTTGCACAGCAACCACTTTTGCGGGGTCCACAGCTAACCCCTCTTTGGACACCATATGTCCAAGGAACCTAACTTCTTCTCTCTAGAAATGGCATTTGGATAATTTGGCTTTCAACTGATGTGCACGGAGAGTATCCATGACATCACTTAAGTGTTGAGCATGCTCTTCCTCACTTTTTAAGAAGATCAAAATATCGTCTATGAAGACCACCACAAACTTATTGAGGGACTCCCTGAACACTCTGCTCATCAAAATCAATGAAGTAAGCAGGTGCATTTGTCAAGCCGAAAGGAATGACAAGCCACTCGAAGAAACCATCCGGAGTTCTGAACGCGGTCTTATCAATGTTGTCTTCAGCCACTCTTAGCTGATGAAACCCGGTAGCTAGATCTAATTGGGAGAAAACCGATGCACCTACAAGCTGATCGAACAAATCGTCTATTCTTGGGAGTGGGTGCTTATTCTTCTTAGTCAACTTGTTTAGCTCCCTGTAATCAACGCACAGGCGAAGCGAACCGTCCGCTTTAGTTACGAACAATACTGGAGCACCCCATTCAAAAATACTCTGCCTTATATACCCCTCTTTAACTTGCTTGCTGAGCTCTTTCCGCTCCCTTGGAGCCATGTGCCTAACGAGTAAGGCAACGGGTTTTGCATTGTCAACGAGGTATATGCAAAGGTCTATCTCCCGCTTCGGAGGTAAGCACTTTACCTCTTCAAACACATCCGAGTATTCACGGACTACCTTTATAAACTGCAACTTCTCAACAGATGCATCAAGAGATTCTATATAACTTAGCACAATAGAATTCATGGGATTACAAGAGATTTCGAGAGTGTTACCGAGGTGAGCCATGAGTCTAACCACTCTCTTTTCACAATCGAGGACGGCACCATTACTGCATAGCCTGTCCATGCTTAGAATCAACCCATAGCATGTGAAGCCCAAAACAAAGGCATTACATCTAAACCCAACGCTTAGAATAGAAGTTTCCAAATCTAAACAAACCATTGACAAATAAGCTGATCCCCTAATTGGATTTCAAACAACCAAGGGATCCTCTACTATACTGGTGTCTAGGTGCAGAGATTCAACTAAGGCAGTAGATATAAATGAGTGTGATGCGCCAGAATCAAATAGTGTACGAACAGGATGATTAAAAAGATAAACTAAACTTTCGATATAAATATTTCTACCTCGTTCTTGCGGAGGTGCTGTGAGAGCGTGAACTTGTCCTCTAGAAGAAGGTCCTGCTCTCTGCCCTTGCTTCCTTAGGCAGTTCTTAGCCATGTGTCCTTTTTATCCACAATGGAAACAACCACCCATCTTCCTTTTCTTGTTCTTACAGTCTTTGACCAAATGTCCAGGAATGCCACAAAAATTACGCTTTCTCTTGTCATAGGGTTTGTTGTTCTTCCTGCCTTTCTTTGAATCAGCCTTCTTGTTCTGTGACCCCTCCACCTTCTTATCTTGAGGCACTTCCACTTTTGCATTTTTCTTGCCCTTGTCTTCCTCATGTAAGAGTGCCATGTCCACTAACCTCTCGTAAGTAGCCCCCATAGGTACATGGGTCATAGCCAGGCCGTGAAGTGGTTCACTCAATCCCTTGACAAAATGGAGAGCCTTCTAATGAGGAGTATTCACTAAGTCCAGTCCAAATCGGGCCAGCTGATTGAATTGGTTGACGTACTCCTTGACCGTCATTGTAACAACCCGTATTTTTGAATAACATGTTATAACATAAATGGAGGCAGAATTAAACTGAAAAATCTGAATCAAGGGAAACGGGCTATGCCATTGCGTTCGTCTCGGAAAAATACGCAAAATAGAGTCCGAGTTTTCGAAAACCGGAGTCCGTATGACCAAGATATGGCCTCGCGAAGTTTCACGAAAAATTCCCAAATTAAAGTATACTTAATTAAGTGAAATGGGTTGCGCAGAGAAATATATATATATTGATATATATATATATATATATATATATATAATTGAAAATTAAATAAATAAATATGCAAAAATGTTCAAAACAGCGAATTGGGAGAGGGGAATAACCGAACCGGCCGATTTTTGAGGTCGACCCAAGCTCGCTGGGTCGACTAGGGGTTAATCGAGGGTGTTTGGCTGTCAACCCGTGGGCCGATTCGCTCAAATGCAGATTTTGCATTTGAATGGTTCTCATGGTTCATCTTTAATCTAAAGGCCCTAGATGGTTCCTACACTTGACTTCTTCCCCAAGACATGCTTTGATGGCTTGGATTGAATCTAGGTTTAATCCTATGGCCTAAAACACTTGCCTAATCTATAAATAAGACCCTAACCTACCCTAAATCATCATTATTCATTCATACAACTAAACTATGGCAAAATCAATCCTCTCATGGCCTCCACTCTCTTCATAAAATTCCTAAATAAATTCCTAAGTGATTTTCCATGCATACAAGTGTTTTCAAACTTGTATGAGCATCATTAGCTTGCATTCAAGTCAAGTTTATATATTTGCATCATAAAGAAAGAGTCTTGATCATTTTGGCTCAAGGGTTTTGCTTGCATTTTGGGTTTAATTGATTTCATAAGGGCTTTGTCATATTTTTGTGACTTCTTAAGCATTGTAAGCCCTATTCTACTTTCATACTTAAACTCTAAAGTTAAATGTATGATATGCAAGTTTATCATGTTGTGATATGCAAGTTTATATGCAAGTTTATCATGTTGTGATATGCAAGTTTATATGCAAGTTTATCATGTTGTGATATGCAAGTATGCCAAGTTATGTTATGCAAGTTTGGGTTGAACATTTTGTTCATGCTATCATGTTATGCAAGCTTATTTGGGTTTATGAACATAAAGCTTTAAGCTTTATGCCAAAGGTTGCATTTTAGCAACATGTAAGTTATCATATCTCTTATGATAACTTGCATGTGAGGCTAAATGCGAACTTATGGCCATCTCTACATGTCATTTAGCACCATGTATCACCAATATGCTAAGTTTGGTTTTATGCATGCTTTTGAGGCCTAAAAATGTAATATGCAAGTGTATGAACATATGAACATTTCATATGCCACCATGTTAAGCTTGTGGCTTCA
Source organism: Allium sativum (assembly GCA_030737875.1). Taxonomy (NCBI): domain Eukaryota; kingdom Viridiplantae; phylum Streptophyta; class Magnoliopsida; order Asparagales; family Amaryllidaceae; genus Allium; species Allium sativum. The sequence goes on from JASFAX010003067.1 coordinate 37,558, forward strand.
ATACCTTTATGTCATGATTATGCCAAGTTCCCTCTTTCTATCCTTTATGCGCTATTGCGATATGTAAGCGATGGGATTGCGTTTGGGGTTGGGTAAACTTAAAAGACATAAAACATAAGCTTGGGAATTTACCTATTAAGTTAGGTCTACTCATTGGGAATTTACCTATTAAGTTAGGTCTACCCAATTGCTTGAAAATTTGTAACATGTTTTGGAAACATGATGGACATGGCACTTAGAAAAGATAAGTGTGGCCAACTCGAGGTTGGGATGAGTTTGTAGCGTAAACCTACCCGGAACCGACCGGCTTAACTAGTTGCTACAAACAATAGGACCCAATGTGAGAAGTTGGTCATGTTGTACCTTGAACCCGAGGTTAGACCAAGTTGTGGTGTAAAGCTACCCGGACCCGCCCGGCTTAACTAGTAACCACAACAAGGTCTAATGTGAGAGGTTAAGGCGCATTAAATTAATTAATGCCTCGTGATTAGGGTTAAGTCATGGTCCACTTAATACTTAACCAATTTGGGCTTGGTAGATTAATCGGGGTTAAGTCGTGAACTCATCGTTACACTTAACCAAGTTAATCCAGGATTAGCAAGAGGGTTAAACCGTACTTAACCCACTAGAAAAATCCTAGCAATGGGGGCCCACTCCAGCAGTAATCCCAAGTTAGTATCATCATGACCCTAGGGACTAGGCTAGGGTGGGGGCACGATTACTGGACTGGAGGTAAGTGACCAAAAGCGACGGCAGAGGGTACGCCGGTGTAGTTCCGGGCGGACTCTGGTCGTGCACATAGTCCGTAGCCGGAGAAAACATGCACGGGTACCAGTAGATCGGGACTGTGCACTCATGTTCATGGTGTCCAGGGGTTGACACCCTAGGGCTTGATACACCCGAAGGGTGGACCCGGCACAGTTCGACTACAATTTTGATTGGGCCGTATTGACACCACCACGTGACGAGTTAGGCTTAGGGAGCCGATCGACTAGACCGTTTGGTTGGACCTTGTATTAGGGTCATTTCATGTTATTGGGCCAAAGCTTGGGCCAAGGGAGCAATACTTGTTTATTCAAGTCATGTTAGTTTGCTAGTACACCTGTGGTGCAAAACCTTAATCCTGATTATGCGATGACACCTTTATCTACCTTGTTAGTTAATCATCATGCTAGTATATTGTTATCCTTATGTTCATCCCTGCTGCTCATGCCAGTTAACTTTATCAGTTTACATTGATTGTAGTAGGGCTTACTCAGTCTTTTTGACTGACCTGTTTTCTTTCGCCTCTTTTCTTCCGTTCCCCCCCCCCCCAGGTTCTCAGGGAGGGAATACTGGAGCTTAGCTTGGATTTCAGACTGCTTGCTTGTGGGATTTAGCTCATGTGCGGTTTGACATGGAGCTAGCTATGGCTATCACTTCTTTTGGGGATTAGTACTTATGTATTTCAGTTTTTCAGTCGATGTTGTTTTATCTAGACTTGTGTATTTGGGAAGCTATGTTGTACCATACTTGTTTTGAAATGTTTTGAAATCTTTCGCTGTTTTATCTATGATATTTACTCTGTTTACATATATACATATGTTCTTGTTCTGCCTTGATATATCATTATGCATGTTTACCTGATTCAAACGCTCCTCCAAAGTCAGAGTGCTTGCAAGAGACACCCTGGCGGAGGCGGGGTGTTACAATTTGGTATCAGAGCATATGGTTTACGAGAAGGAACAAAAAGGTTTTAAAACTTTTGGTAAACTATTTTCAAAACCAAGTATAAAGTATTTTCCAAAGAAAAGTCTAGTTTATTTTAAAGGCTATTCCCCAAAAAGCCATTAGCAAAATTCCTTCGTTTTTCTCCATTCTGAATCTGTCTTTTTCTTCGTTTTCAGTATGGCCGATAACTTTGCTATTCCGGAGGGAGTACACGTACCTGTTTGGTATAGGAGACTTTTGGAGGCTAGGGCGACCGAAGCCGGCCCCGCAGATGTTCCTCCTCCTCCTCCTCCGGTAGTTAATGTTCCTCCTCCTCCTCCTCCGGTGGTTAATGTTCCTCCTCCTCCTGTCGCTGAGGTTCCTCTTCCTCCTCCCCCTCAGCATCCTCAAGTGGACTTCGCAAAGACTTGCAAAGATTTCAAAGCAAGGGGTGGCAAGAACTTTCAAGGCACTGAGACTTTTGTAGAGGCCAGAAATTGGTTGAAAGAGACCAAGGATTTGTTTGCTATCTTTGGGTTAGACGATCAGAGGAAGCTCTTGTTGGCGGTTTGGCTTATGAAGGATGAAGCCGCTTATTGGTGGGAAGTCACCAATGGTACTAGGCCTGTTGAGACTTGGGCCGATTTTAGGGCAAGGTTCATGCTTAAGTTTCTATCTTCTGCCGAGGAGAATCTGCAAATGGAGAGGTTCATAACTTTGAAACAAGGAGATATGTCTGTCAAAGAATATGTGAACAAGTTCAATCAGTTAGCTCGTTTTGGCTTGGATATGGTGAATACTCCTCAGAAGAAGGCTCTTCGTTTTGCTAGAGGATTGAATGAGCCGTTGCAGGGATTGGCTATGTCACATATTCCCCATGGGGCCACGTTTGAGAGTTTGGTTGATATGGCGTTACTTCAGGGAGATGTCAAGAAAGAAACCAAGATGAATGATACTCAAGCCAAGAAGACTGATTCCCAGGGAAAAGGAAATCAGGGTAATCCAAGTGGTCAGAGCAGTCAAGGCAATCAGAACAAGAACAGGAGTCAAGGCAACAAGGGGAACAACAACAAGGGCAATAACAACAAGGGCAAGAACAACAAGGGGAAGTGCCATTATCGCGGTTCAGTTGGGCATCTTATTAAGGATTGTAAGAAGAGGAAAAGGAAGAATGGTGAATGCTTTTTCTGCGGTGAGACTGGACATTTCAGTAAGGATTGCCCGAGGAAGCAAGGGCAAGGCCAGGGTCAGACTCAACGTGCTGGACCTTCAGGAGGGCAAGTTCATGCTCTCAATGTCGCTCCAGTTCCCGATCGAGGTAGTATTTCTGTTGAGAGCCTTGTATATTGTTAGACCCAAATGTGGTTCTAACACCCAAATTGATTAGGAACAAGATAAGATAGAACAGAAATAAAGATGAACACACAAGATTTATAGTGGTTCGGCGAAGAAATGCCTACGTCCACTTAGTTTTCACTATATTCAGTAATTCAGTTACAAATGCAATGTAAGATTCACTCACAACTCACTTTTGTTCACTCAAATGATTAAAACAAGAAATGAAAGATGATTTGGATTCTCCGGGAGTAAAGGAGTTCGGATGATGGAGGTACTTGGATTCTCAAAAGTGCTGAAAAAGATCCTTCTCTTTGTCTCTAAATGGGGTATTTATAGGTGTGAATTTGCCTGAGATTCAATCCGGGTCGGAACACGTGTCATCCATCGCACTCTCTTCGGGTTCGGATGGACTATCAAGCTGACAACACATCAAAGAGATGGACGTTAGGGGTAGGAATTAGTCATATCCGGTCCGGTTCTCCAGGCGACTTTCTAGGAGATTAACCTGGATCATGGGTGCGGGTCGGAGGTGTGCATGTTGGGGGTCGGATCGGAATACCCGATCCGAACCGGAGTGGCTTGGACGTCTCTCCTTCACTAATCATACTCCGCTCCGCTGCAGCGTCGTGGCAAGCAAAAGACTTTCCGATCCATTTGAGATTTATTGGCCTTTCGATCCGATCAGATATGCTTTGCCAATTTATCCAGTAAGAGACATCCGATCCGAACAGAGAATTCTATCCGATCCGAACCGATACGCTGCTATCATCTGAATTGTGGTGTTTCCTTCCGATCCGAACCGGAGTCTTATAACTTGAAATACTCTTCAATGGTTGGTTTCTTGACTTTGTGTTGCCTAGTTCACAAAGTAGGCTAACATTTTTCCCCCTCAAAGGATGCTTTCGTTGTACAAAGCGTGCTTTGATGTCGTTTAACCAGAATTGTCAAGAGTAATGCACAGATTTCTGTTCGGTTCGGCGTCCGACCCGAACACATTTTCTTTATTTCTGAGCAAATTTGGGAACTCATCTCGCCATGTAATGCTTTTTGCAGGTATGCTCCTCCTTTACTCTCCTTCTCTTCAATTCGAGTCGAATGCTGAATCAACGTGTGAAATTTCCACTCGGTTCGGATTCCGATCCGAAGCGTATTCGTGGATTTAGTTCTTAGACATTGGGCCTTCAGAGAGAGTTGTACTACTGGGCTTCCATTCCGGTCCGATCGGGCGAGACAAAATAGGGAGACGAGGAGTCAACACCATTCGTTATATAAATTCACTACTGCCTTCATTCTTTTCTCCTTCGTTTCTATTGCCGCTCGGACCTAAGTATTGAAAACATCAGAAACTCGAATATTCTGAAACTATCCCTCGTAGATTTCTTAACTCGAACACGTAGGTAGCTCTTTAATCTCGAATAGCTTCATAGTAATTGCTCTTGATTTCAATTTGTGTTGGATTGGGATGGTTTAGCCACAGGCTTCGCTCGAACTCAACGTCGTTACTGGTGGATGCGCCGTCGCTTCGAGGCGTTGCGAAGCTGGAGAGGGCAAATTTCTGCCCTTAACGATAGCTTTGGTGATAACATGGACTTGTTTGTGAGAAAGGGGGGAAAGAGGAAGAAGACGAGGAGCGTGGTGACCAACTGAAGTCGGTTCGGGTAGAAGACGGAGGAGCGGAAAGGAAGAAGTAGGATAAGGGGTCGGTCCGGGTTACACACTTTAGAAAGACAGGGAGGAAAGAAAACGTCGGTTCGGGTCGGAGAAGCGAAGGTTGAAGTAAATGGATCGGTTGAGTGGTGCTAGTTCGGTTCGGATCGGGCCATCCGATCCGATCAGATCAGTCCTGCTTCCGAACCCGTTACTTCCCTTGTCTTGAACTGGCCCTGCTTTAATGATGCATCCGAACCGATTACTATCTGTGTTTGTATTGAGCCAGCCATCATACGTATATCCGAACCGAACATATCAAACTTGGCACATAAAGACTACCCAATCAATTCAACTAACGCTTACTCTAGACGAATATGCTTCGCGAACAGTTAGGATAGTGCCTTGTGAACATAAACGAGAATCAAGGACAACTCTGACTATTACTTTCTCTTTAAAGCTTCGTCTTGCATTGCTGTACTTCTATTTTGTATTTCCCACATTTGCTGCACACACTTTAGTTCACACACATACACAAAAAGGGGACACGGGATAATTCACTCTAATCCGTGCTATTGCTTCTTCAATAGTTCCATGACAATGAGGCCCAGACGCTCTTCTCGTTTAGCTGAGAGGAAAGAAGCTCCAGAAACTTCCAACAAAACCACTCTCGAGGATATATCTTCTTCATCTGACCCAGAATGGGACAGCGAGGGTCCGGATTACGGAGTTGGTCATCGGGAAAGCGATGAAATGTCTTCAGAAAATGAAGTTTCCCTAGGCTTTGAGGAGGAAGGAGGGATTGGTGACAATCGAGCACCCGATGAATTTGACTCAGCCATTATATTGGAGTCACCTCCAGATTCCGTAGAATCAACAATTGACAATGACCGACTCGTGAGAATTTGCTTGAAGTATGGAATAATGAAGAGAGACACTTTAGTGCCCTCACGTTCTGACCGTCCCCATAACCCTCCAGAAGGATATATGACGGTTACTCGACTGATGTGCATGGTTGGCGCCATTCCTCCATTCTCGCCTTTCATCATCGACTTCTTAAGACAAATGCGGATTGCCCCTATGCAGCTGCATCCCAACTCATATGCCTATCTGCATACTTTATTCATAGCATATCGTGAAATTCTAGGCGTGGAGCTCACGTTCGACGATGTTCATTTCTTCTACAATTTCAAACATCGGACTAGAGAAACCCCTTCTTTCTGCTACTTTGAATCAGTCCCTAAGAGGAAAATAATCTCTACGCCGTTTAGCAGTAAAGCTGGAGATTCCAGACTAGAGTGGTTCTATATAAAGCAACAGTCTGGATGCGCCAGGAGATGGACAAAATCAAGTAAAGCACTGATCTTCTGATCCTGGACTCTATACACTTGAATCATCACCCTGACCTGTTTTCCTTTTTATTTGCAGTCGACAATCCCAAACAGGTATCAGACCAAGCGTTCTTTGATCGAATG
>JASFAX010003068.1:0-43705 GCA_030737875.1 Allium sativum
CTGAATCGATCTACTTTAATAATTCAACTAAACACCCTTATGCATACATAAAACGCTTTGGAACTTAAGTCTAGCATTGAAGAAAAAAAATTACAAGTTTGGCAAGCGCCCTCACCGGTTGAACTATAAGTTAGTACAATAACAGGACCATTATTCACTTTAATGTTGCTCTTTGCTGCAAGTGAATGCATAGGCTGAAATCAATGGACAGAACACATGCACAGGACGTGAGTGGATGCATATGTCATTGTTTATTATACAGTTAACAATTGTATCAGCTTATAGAACACGTAAAAGAGCAAACTTAAGGATACTTCACTTGTTTGCTGTATTATACAATTAACATTCGCATCACCAAAAAAGAAATAATAAAATGCTTGTTACATGATTTTCCACATTAATAACCTATGGCCTTAATTATCAAATTCCTCAAGTCTTATTTCCTTTCACTCTGGATAAAGTTACAATGTAAAAAACAGTCATTGTTAACTTCTTGTGGTTTACGAATGAGAAAATACCGACTTATAAATCTTAATGTTAGCTTCCAATTCTTGTGTAACATGCTCTCTTCCTTTAAGTTCAATAATATGAAACGTGGAGAATCATTGAAAACGAAAAAGAAAAAGAGATAGAAAGCAAGATTATATTCAAGGAGTCATGAGCGGACCAAGCATATTGAAGGCAATAACAATCAAAGTGAAGACAACCCACATTAGTTGAAGAGTGTTCAGTGGAAACAAAAGGAGGTAATCGTTCTGCATGCTACAAAAATCAAGATTGTGTCCATGGAATGCGATATCATAAACAGACAAATCTCAAAAGAGTTAAAAGGAAGATCAAGTTCGATACTCGTTATTTCTTAGGTGATCAATCAACCAAAACTGAGCTAAAATATGGCATCCAGGTCCAGTGTCAGCATCAGCGAAATCCAAATACACAGAGAAATAATTCATCTGATTTCCTTTTGGAAATATCAAAATTCTCCTAAAATTAACCACAAGTCAAAAGATAGTGGATATTTCTCCTTTGAACTATCCAAGCCTAATACTACAGAACCATCAAACAGAAATCGATAAATTACCATGTATATCCACCAGCCATGGAACAATCAGAAAACATCTTTCCCAAAGGAACCTTGCTGAAATCCTCAATTCTCCAGTTGTACTTCACAGGCGCTGCTTTCACCAAAGGAGCAAAAAATTAAAATCGAACATGTGAATGATCTTACAAATTCGCTAAAACGGTTTCAAGATTTGAAGGAAATCGCAAAAAAGGACTGGGGCCAGGAGAAAGATTTGTTTTCATTGCTGGAATGGGGAAAGTAGACAAGGACAACGTGGGAACGTGGGCTGCTTTGTTTTAGTTTTAATTTATTTGATTTATTTTTTTAAGTAAATGCGGATGGAAATGTAAGGAGAGGTGAGAATTTAGAAATTGCTAGTTTTTGTGAGGCCACCTAAGCTAAGTTGGAATTGCTCTTTTATGTTTAAGTAATAGATTCTTAATAGCCTAACGAATCCCCATAGTCAAATCGTGAATTTAATTCACTAGGCACTCGTATCCACATTCAATTATCTATTAAAATTTAAATCTTAACACATTTTATATAAAATCTTAACACTTATAAGATCAACTCTAGCCCAGCTAGTACTAACCATTATATTATAGTGAAGAGAGGTGGTATCACCTAATAGATTATACTAAAGAGAGATGGTATGAGATAAATGCGAGATTGACAATATACGTTATGGACTACATGCCACATCGAAAACTGATAATGTTAACCAACTTGTAGCATTGTCAGATTCGTAGCATCAAATGACTTGCACTATTAATTACTTTAGCGACATTGGATACCAATAGAATCATTTCTTGTATTTTGGCATGAAGCTAATCACATTAATAAATCTCTGTCATCGTAATCTTTGGCATAAGTTCCCGAATTTCGTCATGAAGCTGACTATATCAATATATTAGTCAGTTTAGCTTTACCTACCTTGATACCAATAATACCAACTGATGATGTCAATATTACAAAGTGTGATATCAACATTATCAACTATTAATATTTCAACGATATCAAATGACGATTTCATTTATTACTTGATATTAATCTTCTTAACATGAATTCTTTATTTTTTTTTCTTTTGGGAAATATGTTGTTGGTAATAGGTATTTCTAGTAGAAGAGATATCAAACATCATAAGAGTGGTTGCCCAACTTGGTTAAAGGAAATAAATCACTTGCTTCAATAGTATAACCTTTTGGTTTATATTGTGATGTATTTCAACTAATCAGTTATTTTGGTTATTAATTCTTAGTCCACGTTTATTCATTTCCCTATGCATAATGAAAATGAGATTGTTGTAATCCTTTAGAGCATCCCAACCCGGGGGTTGGTTGTGGTCAAATCGGAGCCGGTTGACCCGAGCAACCCCCCAATGGGTTAGGGGTTGTTTTTGTCTTAGCTGGCTTTTAAAAAACCAACTAAGACAAAAAAATAAAAAATAAAAAAATCTCTTAGCCGGCTTTTAAAAAGTCGGCTAAGAGATAGGATATGACCAAAAAAATGCTCGAGCTTTATGCTGGGGCAAACAGAAAAAGAAAAAGAAAATTATAGCCGACTTTGCTAAAGTCGGCTATGCTTAGTCGGTTTTAGCAAAGTCGGCTATGGGGACTGTTGGAGCAACCATTCGGTTGCTCCAACAACACCGGGTGTTGCTGAAGCAACCTTGATCCCTATAGTGGCTCTTCTGTTGGGGATCGCTTGAACAACAACCGATCCCGGATTGGGGATGCTCTCAGGGGTGGAAAAGCAAATGAAGATGTATCCTTTGGCATGCGACCAATCACCATAGTATTCACTTGAACTACGATAAAAAAGACTTTAGTAAGTGCCACCTCATTACATCTCTAGCTTACCTAGCACTATACCGCAATTACTAAAAAAAAATTGCAAATAATTATTCCTTTTTCCTCATATTAGCTAATGAACGCCCCCATCAAAATAATATGCACAAGTGCTACGGAAATCCACCTGAATCTAGATGTTCGAGAATGCTAACAACTATTGACTAGGTACGTTACATTCATCCAATTTGGGTTCCATCTAAACATGTACAATAACATGTTGTAAATTTTCAAATTAGTTTGGGTATGAGTTTGTTTTTGAAGAGGGAAGTAAGAATGGAAGAAGATAAGGTGTAAGGATTAGTCCCACATTGTAGAATATAAAAGAGTTTGTCACTATATAGGTAAAAGCTTGATACATGATATCAAAAGAAAGAAGAGAAGGAGGAATACGGCAATGGGCCTTGAGCATGAACTTGGCATAGATAATAATCTTTAAAATGTCAAAAGATGGGCCTTGGGGGACCGATGAAACAGATCGGTCGACCGGTGGTTTTTGGGCGGTCGACCGGTTTCGTCCTAAAGGGGATGCGACGCTTCAGAAGCGTTGCAAAACTTAAAGGATGCGTATTTTCGGAATCGAACAGAAATGGCTGTTGCGATTCAACAATTGCAACGCTTTACTAATGGATATCTCCTCTCATCACCTATATATACAACGCCAGAAATCTGTTTCTAAATCACCGAATTTTTTATTTCTTCTTCATCAGTTCTGCAACGCCGTTAAACTGTTGCAAAACAGTTCCGTCTGAAACACTTGCATAGTGTTTCAATTCTGAAACAATTGCAGAATTACCGTATTCTACTTCCTCTTCTATTCTATAATCTACATTGCATCATCAGCAATCAAATATCAGAGTGTTCTTGGTCGGATCAAAATCGTACAAATTTTGAATCCGATAACGCTGTTTCAAGGCTTCATTGAATCCTGAAGTCAATAGTTCGTTAACCCGTTTGTACCTGCTGGGTTGAACTATTGTCTGAAAGAATTTGCTCCGCAAATCCTTGAAGTCAGAAGTACGGCATTTATTCTCCTCCATTATCATCTCAAACCACAAAATCCCCAACAAATTTTCAGGCAATAGTTCCAACCATGGAAGGTTTGAGCGCGTTACAAGTAATGAATCAGCATTTGACGAAGTTAGAGCGATTTGATGGAGAGAATTTCACTCGTTGGCAAGAGACCATGAAATTCTTCCTGATCACAGTCAAGTTATATCATATTCTCGAAGATGGATTGGAGAAAATACCGGAGGAAACAGATAAGGATAGTGCGGAACTAAAAGCAAAAAGGGCAAAGCGCAAAGAGGAAGATTTTCTATGCAGAGGTCACATTCTGAATGCACTATCTACTCCGATATACAATACTCACAGGACCTTGGACACCGCGAAGGCTCTCTGGACTGCGCTAGAAAGCAAATATCGCATCTCAGAGGCAAGTAATAAGAAATTTCTTATATGCAATTTTATGGATTTCAAAATGGTCACTAACAAGTCCATAATTGGACAAGTTAGTGAAATACTATTGTTAGTAAATCAACTTAAGGATGCCGGTATTGATCTCCCTGAATCATTTGTTGTTGGAGTTATTATTTCGAGACTCCCGAATTCTTGGAATGATTATAAGAAGAAATTAAAACATGCGGAAACCGATTATGATTTAGTCGGTTTACAGCGTCATCTTCGTATTGAAGAGGATTCTCGTAAACGCGAACTAGATGATAATCCGCAAACTGAGTCTCAATCTAAGGCTAATAATGTTGAAATTAACGATAAGTTGAAGACTAAGAATGAGACACAGTTCAAAAAGAAAGGTACTAATTCCAATAATAAGAAGAAGGGTGACTGTTACTATTGTCACAAACCCGGCCACTATGCCCGAGACTGTCGTCTTCGGAAGAAACAACAAAAGGCGAATGTGGTCGAAGAAAAGCTTGTGGCTGTCGTACAAGAAGCGAACTCCGTTAGTGGAATTGATAATGATTGGTGGCTCGATACTGGAGCAACTATTCATATTTGCAAAGACCGTAATCTGTTCAAGACTTACAATGAGAATAACGGAGAATCCAGCGAAGTAACTAGCGCAAACAAAATTGCAAGCAAAGTTCTGGGAAAAGGCACTATTGAATTGACATTCACCTCTGGGAAAGTTCTTACTTTAGTCAATGTATTTTATGTATCTGATATGTGTACGAATTTGATTTCTGGATACCTCCTTAACAAAGGAGGATTCAAGATGGTGTATGAGTCTGATAAGTTAGTGTTGTCCAAGAACAGCAAATTTATTGGACAGGGATATTCTTGTAACGGCATGATTAAGTTGAATCTAATAAAGAAATCTTCTGCTTATATTGTTAACTCTGTTAAATTATGGCATAGTAGATTAGGACATGTTAATTATAAGTCACTTAGAAATATGCATAAATTAGGATTAATTTCTGATTGTGATTTCGAATCCATTTCTAAATTTGAGATATGTGTTCAAGCAAAAATACATCGAAAATCCTTTAAATCTGTTGAAAGGAAAACTGGTTTGCTTGATTTGGTATATAGTGATGTGGGTGACTTGAAAAGTCATATCACCTATGGTGGTAACCACTACTATATAACGTTTATTGATTATTATTCTAGATATGCTTATGTATATCTAATGAAATCAAAAGATGAAGCCTTTGATAAATTCAAAATTTACAAAGCAGAAGTCGAAACACAATTAGGAATTAAAATTAAAGTGTTACATTCAGATCGTGGTGGTGAATATTTTTCAAATGAGTTTACTTTGTTTTGCAAACAAAATGGTATCATTCACCAATGTACCGCCCCTTATACACCACAACAAAATGGTGTTGCTGAGAGAAAAAATAGAACTTTAGTAGAAATGGTTAATGCCATGCTCATAAGTTCTAATTTGCCTTATAACCTATGGGGTGATGCTATGTTATCTGCATGTTACATTTTAAATAGAGTACCACTTAAGAAAAATAATATTTCTCCTTATGAATTATGGTTCAATAGAAAACCTAATCTTACTAGACTTAAAGTTTGGGGTTGCTTAGCATATGTTAGAAAACCAGATCCTAAACGACCAAAGTTAGGTAATAGGGCTTTTAAATGTGTTTTCATTGGATATTCTCTTAATAGTATAACTTATAGATTTATGATTCTTAATACCTTAGAAGTCATAGAATCTGTAGATGTAGAATTTTTTGAAAATCAAACTATTGAGAATCCATTGAGATCATCTAGTCCAGAACCAACTGAGACTAATGATACAAATGATGATGAATATGCTCCTGCTCAAAACAGCAAGGAAGTGTCAGTACCAGATGATAGTACTGAACACAGAAAAAGTAAAAGAGCGAGAATAGAGAAGGACTATGGTCCTGACTTCATAACATATCTCGTAGAAGGCAATAAGGACGAAGTCCTTAATGTGACAAGATATGTAATGATCGTCGATGATGATCCCAAAACTTATTCTGAGGCTATGAGTTCTAGAGATTCTAATTTCTAGAAAGAAGCTATCAATGATGAAATGAATTCCATAGTGTTAAACCAAACTTGGGTATTAAGCGATTTACCTCCTGGTGCTAAACCTATAGGATGTAAATGGATATTCAAGAAAAAGTTGAATACAAATGGATCCATTGATAAGTTTAAAGCCAGATTAGTTGCTAAAGGATATAAACAAAGACAAGGAGTAGATTATTTTGATACATATGCTCTGGTGGCTCGCATATCTTCGATACGTTGTTTAATAGCACTTGCATCAATTCATAACTTGGTCATACATCAAATGCATGTAAAGACAGCTTTTCTAAATGGAGATTTAGAAGAAGAGATATACATGGAACAACCTGAAGGTTTCATAACCCCAGGCCAAGAAAAGAAAGTTTGTAAATTAGTTAAATCTCTTTATGGCATGAAGCAAGCTCCCATGCAATGGCATGAGAAGTTTGATAAAGTTGCACTGTCATTTGGATTCATTGTTAATGATGCAGATAAATGTATATATAGCAAATCAGATAACAACGGTTATGTTATAATATGTTTATACGTTGATGACATGCTGATATTTGGTTCCAACATATCCTGTGTAAATGAAACTAAGAAGTTTCTATCTTCTAAATTTGATATGAAAGATCTGGGAGAGGCTGATGTAATTCTAGGAATTAAAATCATTAGGAAAACGAGGGAGTTATTATTAACTCAATCTCATTACATTGAGAAGTTCCTAAAGAAGTATAATCATTATGATGACAAACCAGCACCAACTCCTTTAGATCCAAGTATAAAATTAGAAAAGAACACTGGACGTACCATTTCTCAATTGGAATATTCCAGTATTATTGGGAGTCTTATGTATGCTATGCATTGCACTAGACCAGATATCGCACATGCTATAAGTGTATCGTGTCGATTTACGAGTAATCCAGGTTTCGAACACTGGAAAGCCATTTCCAGAGTCTTAGCTTATTTGAAGGGAACCATCAACTATGGTTTATCTTATAAAGGATATCCTGCTGTAATAGAAGGATATAGTGATGCAACCTGGAACAATGTAGAATCGAAATCCAAGTCTACGACTGGATGAATATTTACATTAGGAGGCGTTGCTGCGTCTTGGGCTTCCAAGAAGCAGACCTGTATATCTGATTCAACTATGTTGTCAGAATTGATTGCATTAGCAGATGCATGTAAAGAAGCGGAATGGCTTAGAAATTTGTTAGTAGAAATCCCATTATGGAAGAAGCCATCTCCAGCAGTCTTGATTAACTGTGATAATCAAGCAACAATATATAATGTTTCTAATAAAACATATAATGGAAAATATAGACATGTAAGTCTTAGAAATCACATGGTGAGACAGTTACTCAAAAGTGGAGTTATAACTGTTGATTACATAGAAACAAAGAAAAACTTGGCTGACCCACTTACGAAGAGTCTTCCAAAGGCTATGGTTTCTATAAAGTCAAAGGAAATGGGACTAAGGTCTGTGAATGAAGATTGATCATCCTTAACAGAAACCCAACTTGTGTCTTGAAAAGGATAGACAAAGTTCAATGGGTACCAACAAGTTAAGGAAATGATATTGGAACACTAAATCAGTAATCCCATAATGTTTAGTGTTGGATTCTGCATGAACAAAGGATGGATAAATATCCTTAATAAGTCTAGAAACCCTAAAAAGGTGTCTCGCAGAAACACCTTAAGTGACTTACCTATATGAGTATGGAAATCAGGCCGTTTCCTAGGAAAGTAAGACCGCTTTTTAAGTAGACTCATGAACCAGGATTTAAGCACATGGCCATTAACGTGCTGAGCAATACAGAACACTCTAACTAAGGAACACAACATGTGTGATTGTTCCGGTTTTATCATTAAGGGATACATGGTTCAAGATTCGTTCACCATTGAATCTCGATAGAACTTTGAATGGTTTACACTAAGTAAAAGTTCAAATCCAAAAGATACTTTTATTTATGTGTTGTTTCCACGATGATGCAAAACTTGATCTTAGAACTACATAGGCTTGATCCCACTTGTGTATGTAGGAAGTCACACTAGTGATTCAGCCGTCCATTTTATCTTGAAAATTAGGGGGAGAATGTTGTAAATTTTCAAATTAGTTTGGGTATGGGTTTGTTTTTGAAGAGGGAAGCAAGAATGGAAGAAGATAAGGTGTAGGGATTAGTCCCACATTGTAGAATATAAAAGAGTTTGTCACTATATAGGTAAAAGCTTGATACATGATATCAAAAGAAAGAAGAGAAGGAGGAATAAGGCAATGGGCCTTGAGCATGAACTTGGCATAGATAATAATCTTTATAATGTCAAAAATGGGCCTTGGGCCTTGGGGCTCTTGGGGTCTCGTGATCGATTAGACCGATGAAACAGATCGGTCGACTGGCCAAAACTCACCGGTCGACCGTTTTATTCTCTGTTTGAAAACGGTCGGCCGGTGGTTTTTGGGCGGTCGACCGGTTTCGTCCTAAAGGGGATGCGACGCTTCAGAAGCGTTGCAAAACTGAAAGGATGCGTATTTTCGGAATCGAACAGAAATGGCTGTTGCGATTCAACAATTGCAACGCTTTGCTAATGGATATCTCCTCTCATCACCTATATATACAACGCCAGAAATCTGTTTCTAAATCACCGATTTTTTTATTTCTTCTTCATCGGTTCTGCAACGCCGTTAAACTGTTGCAAAACAGTTCCGTCTGAAACACTTGTATAGTGTTTCAATTCTGAAATAGTTGCAGAATTACCGTATTCTACTTCCTCTTCTGTTCTATAATCTACATTGCATCATCAGCAATCAAATATCACAGTGTTCTTGGTCGGATCAAAATCGTACAAATTTTGAATCTGATAACGCTGTTTCAAGGCTTCATTGAATCCTGAAGTCAATAGTTCGTTAACCCGTTTGTACCTGCTGGGTTGAACTATTGTCTGAAAGAATTTGCTCCGCAAATCCTTGAAGTCAGAAGTACGACATTTATTCTCCTCCATTATCGTCTCAAACCACAAAATCCCCAACATAACACAAGCTAATATTCTTTCTACAAGCTATCTGGAAAAGAAAGAAGTAACACGGAATATGACGTTCCATCGCCATCTAACTAAAGCATATAATTAAACATTGCACAACGTTTCATGAGCCCCACTCAGAATCCTATGTGGTACGTAATAAATTGATCATTTATATGCATGGTCATCATACATGATTTATGTAATACTTACATTAACTACAATAGAATAAGGCTTACAACTTATATTCAAAGAAGATATTATGAACATAAACGATGTATTCATATGGATCTACCTCTCTTATGAGAAGTGCAAAGGAGCAACACAAAAAATGGAGCTATATACTAGTGCTCTGAGTGTGGATCATACATCGATGAGCTACAATCCAGATAATCTCACTTATATTTGCAATGCTATTGAACTCCTAAACTCTAATATTTGCAAGTTCATTCCATTTAAATCACAAAATATAACATACTCCATTCTAGCATACAAATACAAAGACTTCTTTTCCGAAAATACTCAGCTCATCTTAAATGAATTAAAAATATATAGGCTTTCAACTGTCTATCAACACATGATCAAAAAATAATGCTCCAACCCATAAAAAATAAATAACACAAGTTCGTCATTTAATAGGTACAAATTTCTACTAACCATTTATGATTTAACACCGCTATTGTTAAGATTGTCGCCTTCACCATGGCAGTGGATAATTTTCTCAAACAGAGCATCGAGGAACTAAGACAAATGAGTGAACATGTACGTTTTGACCTTAGTACATTCATACACAAAACAATTTATGATTGTAGCTCATAATACCCCCATACTATAGTTCAATATGCATATACACAAATTACCCAATATTTTTAACACATATCTCAGGAAACAGAAACCACTGAAGTTAAAGATATATTTGGAACGCTTGCTAGATAGTATTTCACATTCCACATGAAATTAACTATTACGACTTCAAGAAGGACGGAAAGAATTTGGTAGTAGAAAAAATAACCAATAGCAACAAAGCTATCCTAGGTAACGCCGAGGGACAAAACATATTCATATAGCGGTAAACTACAGTTATTACTCCCACAAACTTTGGTTTCAGATCTAATTTTTTCCACCGGTATCATCATTTCTTACAACCATCCATTTTTCTGTATGATGGATCAACTACCGTGAGGAATGCTTAGGTAACTACAATTTTAAGTGAGGCTCCTATGGTTAAAAATAAGAGTAAAATGAAACATTCAAAATGGATTATATATTCCAAAGTACATAATGTATTATAATTTATTTTGGTTAATGTGAATGGCTCTACTAGGCAAAACAAATGGTTGTTATTTATCTTATGATGTTGAGTTGTTTATTGAAATTTTATTTCTATTCTTTGTTATGCTATTTATTAACTATTTTAGATATATAACGTGTTTCCTATTTTTTGTTGGATCTTGTTATATAGCGTTTTGATCATGACAACTATACATGTGTACATATATTACATCGACTAACTTTGTTTTGCTGGAAGATATTCAAAAAAGGATTCAAGAACATAGATTGAAGATTATATATTAGAGTATACATGTATTGGTATAAAAATTGTTAAAATTTTCCATGATGATACACGCACACACAAACATTATATATATATATATATAATTTTTCAAATAAGATACACAAGACATAGGTTTGTTCTCAGAAAACAGATATCTGAAATATTTGAGTCAAACGTCTGTTTGTTGAAATGAAACTCAAATTTAAACGATATTCATACGTCTAACCAAAATATTTCAAATGTCTGAATTACCCCCGAAATGGAATATTTCTTTGCTGTATGTTTTTCAATTTAAAAACAAACATCTAAAATTATTATTCAGACATCTGAATACGAAGGATGCAACCTTTAAATGAAGAGTTGCAACTCCTAAATCATATCTGTTAGATAAAACTCTTCATGATTAGTTGCAATCTTTCATACATTATAAATAGAGATTCCATCAAATGATTTTAATCACCGAAACTTATTCTAATTCTTTCTGTCTTACTCAAAGCATTCAAAATCTCTAAAGCATTCTATTTTCATATTCTTAAAATTTCAAATCTTCCATATTCTTTCACGAATTACACGATTATCATCAAGGAATGATTATAGGAAAGTTGTACATCAATTTGATGTATCCGCGTTATTAAGAACACAAGTATTCAACAATTATTCTGTATTGTGGAAGTCCTCTTCAGCAGTTAAGGCAAGAAATCCCATTCGGCTGTTCGGGTAATTGTGAACTTGTTCCTCCAGGTAAAGTGAGAGTTATTGTGTTAGTGAAATAAAAGAAGGGAGTCTGGGACCAGACGTAGGACAGTGATCTGAACCAGTATAAAATCGACTGTGTAATTTTACTTATTGCTACTACATTATTATACACACCTTGTCCTGCTTATACTCCATACTATACGATCCTACCACTGCATAGTCTCCTTCAATTGGTATCAGAGCAAGCACATCCTATAACCATAACATCGTTATTTGATACTTTGATAATATAGAGAATTACACAAGTTCTAGCACTACTTCTACATTCGTTGAAGGTCAATCTACTCAAAGACAACCACTATTCTTTACATTACAATAACTGGGCTACAAGAATGAGAATATACATGCAAGCTAACAACTTTGAAGCACGAAATGCAACTCAAATCCAATATGCAACACCTACTATTGAATACTCAGCATGGACAATAGCTCTGAAAAATGAAGCAAGTGCAAATGACAAAGCTATGAATATGTTATTTTGTGCTTTGGATAGAAACAAATTCAACCGTGTTAGCATCTGCAATACTGCACATCAAATATGGGAAACACTCAAAACATTACACGAGGGCACAAGCAAGGTCAAACAAACCAAGATCTCAATACTCAAAAACCAGTTTCAAAATTTCAAGATGAGACAAAATGAAACCATAAGTGACATGTATTCAAGAATTCAAGACATACTACATGCCTTGATAGGGTTAGGAGAAAAATATAGTGACTTTGATATTATATCAAAGGTACTAAACTCCTTAACCGACGATTGAGAGAGAAAAGTATTAGCCATTGAGGAAGCCAATGATTTATCAACAATGAAACCAGAAGAACTCATAGGTAATCTCATGTCTTATGGAGTAAATCTCCAAGCTAAGAAGGAACAAGCGCAAGAGAAAAAGATTATAGCATTTCATGCTGAAAAAGAAGAAACAGAATCAGAAGATGAGGATCTGACATTCGTTGCCAAAAAATTTAAGAAATTTTTGAAATTCAGAAAATGAAATAAAAGTAATTTCAAGAAGTATTCATCAAGCAAACCTTCATCCTCAAACTTAGAATGTTTTAATTGTCACAAGAAAGGTCACATGGTGAAAGACTATCCGAAACTAAAAGAAAATCAAAAAAAACTTCAACAACAAGAATAAGAAAGATAAATTCAAAAAGAAAGCCTTTTCTGTTAGTTGGGACGAATCAGATTCATTAGGTAGTGATAGCGATAACAACAATGAACAAGCAAACGTGTGCGTTATGGCTTAATAATCTAAGGTAAGTGATCTATCTTATGATGATTTAGTAGAAGTTAACACTGAATTTTTGAATACTATGAAAACTTTTGAAAGGAAACACGTGAAAATCAGAATAAAGCTAAATCTGAAAGAGACATGCTAAAAGATGAAAAGTCAATTTTAGAGGAAGAACTAGAGAAAGTTCAGGAGTCTATCTCAAACTCAAATAGTCAACTTTCACTTTTGAGTCAAGAATTTGAAACTCAAAAGGCAAAGAATTATGAGATTAGTTCTGAAAATCACATTTTGAAGACTAAAATAAAAGAATTAGAATTAGAAAATACTAGTATTCAAACTAGATTGGATAGCATTTCTAAGAATGTGTCTAACTTTAATAGGGATAGAGAATATTTGTCTAGAATCATAGAAAATTCTCAATCCTCTTCAAATAAAAATGGATTGGGACTTAAGAAGTCAAAAATTCCTCCAAAAAAACCAAAATCCTAAGAGGGAAAATTGATTCAAAATTTTATAAAGTTGTTAATAATAAACCAAAATACACTAAAATGGTAAATAAAATCGAGATATGGGTTCCAAAAACAAACAATAGTTTGATTAGGAACAAACATATCAATTATTTTATGGAGAATGTTCATAATAATAAAAATTATATTTATAAAAGGGATACTAAACCCACTTGGGTTTGGCTTCCTAAGATCTAACTCTTAGGACCCTATTAAAAAGTCGGTACCAATGTGTTTATTAGTATTTTTTGCAGGTCCTACTCAAGAAGAGAAAGTGGATTTTAGATAGTGGTTGCTCAAAACACATGACGGAAGACAAAGATAAGCTTACGAATATTTCATACTTTGATAGTGGCTGTGTTTCTTTCAGAGATAACTCAAAAGGTTTTATCATTGGCAAAGAAGAATTGTGCAACTACGGTATATCAAATCTACCTCTTATTACTAATGTTTCTTTAGTTAAAATTTTAAAACATAATTTGCTAAGTATTGGTCAATTATGTGACAAAGGTTTTAAAATAACTTTTTCTGAAAATAAATTTAGTATTCTTGATAAAGACCAAAAACTTTTTTTTGAAGGAAATAGAGATAGAAATATCTATGTTTTGAATATGAAAGTTAATAACAATAAAGAGAAGTGTTTAATAACCAAAGATAACGATTCTTGGTTATGGCACAAACGTTTTAGTCATATTAATTTTAAATCTATTAGAAGACTTTTAGAAAATGAACTAGTGAAGGGTTTGCCGAAAATAATTTTTAAATACAGATTTTTTGTAAAAATTGACCAAATCATCTTTTAAATCTAAGAAAGTCATCTCAACTTTACAACCAGTAAATTATTACATATGGATTTATTCGGACCAATTCAGGTTCAATCCATAAATCATAATCGATATGTTTTTGTGATAGTTGATGACTTCTCAAGATACATATGGACAATTTTTATGAAAAACAAAAGTGATACTTTTAAATATTTCAAAGGTTTTGTCAAAAGAATTCAAAATATTAAAAACTTCAAAGTTAAGAACATTCGAAGTGATCACGGCGGTGAATTCGAAAATGAATTATTTGAAATTATTTGAATAGAAAGGAATAAATCATAATTTTTCCTTTCTTAGAACTCCACAACAAAATGGGGTTGCAGAAAGAAAGAATAGAACACTACAAGAATGTGCTAGAACTCTATTAAACGGAAGCACTTTACTGAAACATTTTTGGACAGAAGCTGTAGCAACTACATGTAATGTATTAAATCGTATTTTCATACGTCCATTAACTAAAAACACCTATTATGAAATTTTAATGGAAGAAAATCTAATATTTCTTACTTTAAATTTTTTCGGTCAAAATGTTTTATTCTTGACACAAAAGACCAACTCGGAAAATTTGATCCAACAGCTAATCATGTGATTTTTGTCAAATATTCGGAACGTAGTAAGGCTTATCGTGTTTTCAATAAACGTACAAATACTATAGAAGAAACTCTACTCGTATATTTTGGTGAAAATTTCGATAAAAAATACAATCATCAAAGACGATGACGAAATTATTGAAAACATTAGCTTTGAAAATACTGAAAATAATCCCACAGAACAAATTTGATCACCTCCCAGAATTCTATGAGATCATCCTGCATAAAATATTATTGAAGAAATTGATTAACAAGTTCAAACAAGAAGTCAACTAAATCAAATGTGTCATGTAGCCTTCTTTCAACCATCGAACCTAAAAAACCAAAAGAAGCCTCTAAAGACGATTATTGTATTATAACTATGCAAGAGGAACTAAATCAAGTCGAACGAAATGATGTTTGGAAGTTAGTACCTCGTCCAATTGATCAATCAGTCATAGGTACTAGATGGGTTCATAAGAATAAAGCAGGTGAATTAGGAAATATTATGAGAAACAAAGCAAGATTAGTAGCACAAGGCTATAATCAAGAAGAAGGTATTGATTATGAAGAAACATTTTCTCCTGTAGCAAAGCTTGAAGAAATACGTATTCTATTGCCATATGCATGTTTTCATAACTTTAAACTCAATCAAATGGATGTTAAAAGTGCTTTCTTAAATGTTTTTATTAAAAAAATGTATATGTAGAACAACCACCTTTATTTATACATGAAAAATATCCAGATTATGTATATAAACTTAAAAAGGCTCTATATGGACTAAAACAAGCACCTCAGGCTTGATATGATAGACTTAAAAATTATTTAATAAACTCAGGATTTCGAGTTAGAAAAGCTGATAAACATTGTTTATTAAAAATACCAATAAAGATATGTTAATTATACAAATTTATGTAGATGATATAATTTTTGGTTCAACCAACAAAGGTTTATGTAAAGAATTTTCTACTATTATGACAAATGAATTTGAAACGTCACATATGGGAGAGTTATCATACTTTCTCGGATTACAAGTTAAACAAGTTTCAAACGGTATCTTTATCAATCAAGAAAAATATTGTAATAATTTAATTAAACAATTTGGTTTGGACAACACTTCCGGAAAACCAACTCATATGAGTACTACAGCTCATCTTGATCGAAATGAAAAAGGAAAAAGTGTTCATCAAAAGCTATACAGAAGTATGATCGGATCACTACTCTATGTAACTGCAAGTCGTCCTGATTTAATGATGACTGTGTGTTTATGTGCTAGATTCCAAGCAAATCCTAAAGAATCACATTTAAGAGCAGTCAAACGAATTCTAGAATATCTTAATAATATTAAGGACTTTGGTCTTTTCTATCCAAAGGAAAGTCCATTCGAATTAGTATTTTACAGTGATGCTGATTTTGGTGGATCTCGGACGGATAGGAAAAGTACAAGTGGTACGTGCCATTTTATTGGAAAATCACTTGTCTCTTGGTTAAGTAAGAAACAGAATTGTGTTTCTCTCTTAACATGTGAAGCAGAATACATATCTGCTGCTATAGCATGTGCTCAGGTAATCTATATGCAACAGACACTCAGAGATTTCACAATAAACTTAATTAAATCAATAATATATTGTGATAATACAAGCGCAATCAATTTGTCCAAAAATCCTGTAAATCACTCACGAACTAAACAAATTGACATTCGTCACCATTTCTTACGTGATAACATAGAAAAAGATGTTATAAACTTAGAACATATCTCAACTGAAAATCAAATAGTTGATATATTTATGAAACCATTATTAGAAGATATGTTTGTCAAATTCTGACGAGAATTAGGTATTATGTCCATAAAAGATATATAAAGAGCCTTCATAATCAATAAATTTTCATTACATATATAAAGTGGTACATGATCTCTTGTCTATAAGAATTAAACTAATTATACTATAGGCTTAATTTTAGTTACATTTTTTTTAACTTTAGTTTCAGACCACTCATTGTCAAAACAATTTTTTTTTAACCAAACAAATTAATCTCTGGTTATAATTTTTTTGATTCTACTCTATAGCTTCTTTACAATCATTAGACTATAAATAAACAACATTGATATGACAAAAATATAAACTATGTTTTAAAACAAAATGCACAAAATCAAACAACTCAAGAATGTCTTCAAACAATTCAAATTCTTCTATCAATATAACTTTCTCAACATATAGTTCGGCTGAAACTCAACGACTTCCTTCACCTACCCCACGAAACAAGCCTGTGTATAGATGTGGAGATTATCATTCCGAATATACACCATATCCAGTGAAAGCAAAATGTGCTCTCTTTACTTCACCTGACACAAAAAGGAAAATCGACGAAATTCACCACTACCAGAAATAACAAATGGCACTTCAAAAGGAATTATATTTCGAAGAAAAATTTACAGCAAATCGTTTGAGTTTCTTAGAGAAGATTCGATTAAAATTTTGCATCTCGAAAATGAAGAATGTGAGTGAACCTTTACCATGACCACATAATGTATTCGATCTTCTTCTTCATATAGAACTGCAAATGATCCTGTAAATTCCTGGACTTCACCTCAAAGACCTCTATACAATCCAAATACTTGGGATAAAAACTATACGGCAAATGAAGGAAGAAACTTTTCAACACCCAAAAAGACGTCATCTCCTAAACATTAATTTTTTTACGTATATTTGTTGTTTCTTATGATTTTATCTACTATATTGTTGCAATAAATCATTTACTTTCCTTTAAAATGTATTCAAAAATCCTTAATATATGTTTAAGTTTTAAACTAAAAGGTACAAATAAAAATATACAAGAATCAAACGTCTAACGTGTTTATAACAGACGTCTGAATACTAGGAGAACAATATTTCTTTTTACAGTTTCAGACGTCTGACCTATTCAAAACAGATGTCAGAAAAGGGTAAAAAATAAACTAATTCCTTACTGGTTCAATTTTTCCCAAAACAGATGTCTGACCTTAAAAATCAGACGTCTGATCGCTGAAGCAAAATCTTTCAACCATGCAAAAACAGACGTCTGGTACTATAAAAACAGACGTCTGAATTCATGCCAAAATGAACTATATTCTTGCAACTTTGAATTTATCACAATTCAGAAGTCTACTTTTTTACTTCTAGACGTCTGAATCCCATCAGACACGTTTTTTTAAAATCGTACATATCCTTTTATTTACCCACCCCTTCATCTCATCCATTCATTTTTCACTTTATGCTTTTACTATCTATAAAACCCTAGCCCCCATTTACCATAACTTTCCCCAACAAAATATTCAAACCTTTTACTATAAAATCATCATGTCTAGTCGACTTAAGAGATTAAGACTTCAAAAATCAGAACCTCCCTCCGACGAACTCATTCAACGATGGCCTTGGGATGACACCGCCAAAGAGAGGTACAAAGCCATGAAAAATTCCAAGTTTTTAGAAGGTGATTTTGTAAAATTTTATGCTTTTTATAATTATTATCTTCTTCAGTATGCTAGACACTTTAATTTTTAACCTTTAGTGAAATCAATCCATTGCTAGTCAAAGTTTTCTTGGCAAATTTGAACTTAGACCGCCAAAGAACTCAAAACACTAAAGATTTTGTATGTTCTATGGCAAATGTATCCTTATTCCAATTCAAAGAATAGGTCAAATTTTAAGGTGTGCTTAGAAAGGAATTGATATTGATACTTTAGAAGTTGATATGAGTGTGAGAGATGAAATATCATACAAGTTTATTTCCTACAATTTGCTTAACATGGACGAACTTACTTCTACCCATCTCCGACCACAAGCACGTTTATTGAACCGTATCTTGGTCCGAACAATTCAACCCCATAAAGGAAGTTACAAAAAGTATACAAGCGTGATTTTTAAGCATTATATGCCTTGTATTCTAACAAACAAATAAATTGGGAAAAGATTATTCTTGACGAACGGATGGATATTACATACAAACGAAAATATAAGAGACTTCACTATGGTGCCTATATTACTCGAATTCTCATTGATTGTCAAGTCCAAATACCCGATACTCCTTCCCTTTGTATCAAAGAAATAGGACCAAAAACATTGAAACTTATGGACATCGAACCAAATCCTCCGACACTTGAGTATATGTCCTTTGAAAGTTGGAAGGAACATGTTGCTTCACATCAAGAAATGCTTATAGCCGAATCATCTCATCGTCGTCGTCGATTGATATAAGAAGAAGAACAAGAAGGAATCCAAATCATATCTCTCGATCAACCTTATAAGCAAGCCATGGCAATACTTTCCCAAAATCAGTCCAAACTTCACTCGGTCTTCAAACGCTTTGATCATAGCACAAATAAGAAGTTTTATTCCTTAAGAGGCTTCTTAAATGAGATTTGGGACAAAATTGCTTGTACCGATGCTCAACCTTCTCAAGCATTTAATCTAGCTCCTTTTCAATGGTCGTCTAGCTCTGCAAAAGAAGTTCCTAATTCTAGTTTCGACCATGGCAATCCAAAAGGGGAGATACAAGTATTGGTCCTAGCATGTCAACATCAGAGGGTTGGTAAGTATGGTTGATAATATGGCTCTTTTTTATTTTGCATCAAACTACTACTTTTATTTTGGTTTGTAATATTTTGGGTCCTAGCACAAAACCCTACTATGTGCTTATGTTTGGATGTTGTGTGTATCTTTGCTATGTCTGTAATTATGCTGTAATTGTGTGTTTCAATTAAATTTTTCTATAAGTATCTCCTTTTTGTCAATGACAAAGGGGAAGAAACACATGAGATAATATATGCATATCGACGGGGGGAGCCTCATATATAGTTGTCATTATCCGAAAGGGGGAGAATGTTGGATCTCGCTATATAGCGTTTTGATTATGACAACTATACATGTGCACATATATTACATCGACT
Organism: Allium sativum; assembly: GCA_030737875.1. Taxonomy (NCBI): domain Eukaryota; kingdom Viridiplantae; phylum Streptophyta; class Magnoliopsida; order Asparagales; family Amaryllidaceae; genus Allium; species Allium sativum. The sequence continues at coordinate 19,817 of JASFAX010003068.1, forward strand.
AACTCTGTTTTGCAGGAAGATATTCAAAAACAGATTCAAGAACTCAGATTGAAGATTATGTGTTAGAGTCTGTATGTATTGGTATAGAAATTGTTAAAATCTTCCTTGATGATTCACACACACATTATATATATATATATGTGTGTGTGTGTGTGTGTGTGTGTGTGCGTGTGTGTGTGTATGCGTGTGTGTGTGTGTGTGATTTTTCAAATAAGATACACAAGACATAGGTCTGTTCTAAAAAAACAGACGTTTGGAATATTTGAGTCAGACGTCTGTTTGTTGAAATGAAATTCAAATTTATACAATATTCAGATGTCTGACCAAAGTATTTCAAACATCTGAATTACCCCCAAAATGACCTATTTCTTTGCTGTATATTTTTCAATTTAAAAACAAACATCTGAAATTATTATTCAGACATTTGAATACGAAAGGATGCAACCTTTAAATGAAAGTTGCAACTTCTAAATCATATCTGTTAGATAAAACTCTTCATGATTTGTTGCAATCATTCGTACATTATAAATAGAGATTCCATCAAATGCTTTTAATCAGCCAAACTTATTATAATTCTTTCTATCTTACTCAAAGCATTCAAAATCTCTAAAGCATTCTATTTTCATATTCTTAAAATTTCAAATCTTCCATGTTCTTTCACGAATTACATGATTATCATCAAGGAAATATTACAGAAATGGTGTACATCAATTTGACATATCCGTGTTATCAAGAACACAAATAATCAACAATTATTTTGTATTGTGGAAGTCCCCTTCAGCGGTTGAGGCAAGAAATCCCGTTCGACTCTTCAGGTAATTGTGAACCTGTTCCTCCGAGTGAAGTGAGGGTTATTGTGTTAGTGAAATACCAGAAGGGAGTCTAGGACTGGACTAATGATAGTGGTCCGAACCAGTATAAAATCAATTGCGTAATTTTACTTATCGCTACTATGTTACTATACACACCTTACCTTGCTTATATTACATACTATACGATCCTACCGCCGCATCGACTCTTTCATTTTTACCGTGATTGTATCATCTATCTTCTTAAGATTCTCTCTATATATATGCACCTTTATTAAAATTATCCATAAGTATAGCTTTAACTTTGTCTCTACTAGTTCATCCTCGTTTTAGCTATACCCACAATTTATCTTCCCATCACATCAATCCTTTCTTTTCTTTTACCTTACCTTGTATTTTTCCTGCCATTCCCTTATTTCAAACCTGTCTTATCCCTCCCACTCCCCTCAACCTCGTCCCTTCCTATTCCGTATCAATTCCTCCTCCTTCTCCACTCTTCATCTTTTTGTCTCTCCTTCTTTCATTCAGACTTCTGACATTTCCCCTTATTCTCTCGACCATGATCCTTCGCTTTGCATTCTACTACATAGCCCTGGTACTGTCTTTTTAAACCTAGACCTCGCAATGTAAGAAGCTTCTATCCAAAGTAGTTTTCATCGAATTACATTAACCATTCCTTTTTTCCTCCTCCTTGGGAAATGGTGAATGAAGGAATATCCTTTTGTAACAAATACCTTATAGGTTTCTTCCTATAAGAAAAGGTATATTACATTGCATTCATCAAGCTGTTAAAATGATCATGGTATCTGAAAAGATCTATGAGAAAAATCCAGTGGATCTAATTTTCTTTTTTCAATTTTAATAGTAATGAGAAAAAAATAATAAATCTTGTATTCAAATTCAATATTTATTAAGGTGAAAATGTTTATAATTTTGATTTGGAAACCCGTGTTAGTTGTTGTTCAAGACTTGGTTAGAAGCATGTTGATACATATACAATTACATAATATTCCTCATATCGCTTGGATGTTGCAAGAAATTAATTGGTTTGCTTGTCACATTAATAAATTAGTGTGTTGTAATGAAGCTACCAAGACACAAGAAATATTGGAATACACACAGTGCCTTATTGAAATTTCTCCTTATAAAGAGCAACCGGCGTATTTAACCATTAGCGAAGGTGATTTCCATACGTATGCATAAAATATATCTGGAAACCTTCAATTTGTATTTCTTACCATACCTTTTTGTCATGAGATAACTAATTGTGATATGCAAACTATTAAAACAAAAAGGATGCACTTGTGCCTTTGGAACCAACCATCTTAACATTGTATGGGTTTCAACCAGGTGACCTTAAAGCCATCTACTTAGGAGCTCATATGTTCTTTGCTAGAATCTCTAGTGCCCAATGCCTTTCCCTATATGAGAAGATAATGACAAATTTAGGTGCAATTCTGTATAATAAGCTTTCTCAAGTGGCCAGATTGGTGATTATAAAAAGCGTAGCTACTGTCCTATGTATATATTACTTCAGAATCTTTGTAATACCCAATAAACTAATCCCTATACTTAATAGGGCTTCAAATCATTTCTTATGGCATGGTAATGTTTTATCTAAGGAACTCATTCCGTAGTATACAAAAGAATTCAAGCTTCCTACCAACATAGTGGTATTTACATCATTAATGCAAAGCTTTGGAATCAGGCTTCCCCGCCCCGGTATGCTAATCTTATCCTTAACAATGATTGCTACATATAGGCTCAACCAAACAAGCATTACACCATGAAAAGTTGGACTTTCTAGAACATGGGAATCCTATTCAAGTTTAGTTTATTGAAGAATTATCCCTGATTTTAGATTTTTTTTTCCTCTTGATGACAAAATGTAATCTTGAAAACTACTTTTGGCACTCTCGTTGGAGTAAATTTGGGTAGGTTCTTTCCTTTATAATCGATCATAACATTCGTACTAGCATAAGGATACCTGATAATGCCTTAGTTGAGAATTATTATCAGTACAACAAAATCATGCTCTCTCATGTCACCTCTTTCATTGTCAGAGCTCTATGGAATAATATCCAAAACATCTTCACTTCGATTCCTCATGAAAATGTGCACTGGAATGACAACAACATCCATTCTATCTCCTTGGTTTAAAATTCTATGTTAAAAGGACATAATCTCTTGAGACTTCCTCTAGCACTGAAGAATATGGGAATCAAGTCCAAAACCAAAGAGAAATAGGCTTCTTTGGAAGATCATCAGTAATTAGTTCACAATCTAAATAACTTTCTTTATCATTATATTATTACGATCTCCCCTTGTCCTCTATGTTCTAGAGCCCTTGAGAACATAGGTTATTTGGTTTTTTACATGTTTATATAGGCATAACATACGGGAACATGTTTTAAGACAATGGAATGTCATTGCCGTTAAATTTTGCGATACTATATGGTATAATTAAAGTGAACGGAAGTAGTTTCGCATTGAAGAAGACGGTTCGCAAATCAAAGCTCGCATGAAGGAGTTAGAGGCCAAATGGAGTAGGGTGTTTAAATAACATCAGCTCAGACGTTTGAGCCAGTGGTGACAGACGTCTGAGTTTATAGGAGGAATTTCCTAAGAGTTCTGACAGACATTTGTCACCAAGGACAGACGTCTGTGCTGAAGCATGGATCCTGACAAATGTCTGATGGATGGTGGCATAAGTCTATGTTGTCAGGGAATGATTTTCCAAGACCGTGGACAGATGTCTGTCACTCTATGACAGACGTCCGTGGCGGCTTACCAGCTGTTTCGAGCTGAGGGCATTATATGTTGATTTGTGAAGGATCCAAGGGCAATTTGGGCAATTGCTACATTCAATTATCTCCCTATATAAGCTACTTTCATGATTAGGTTATGGGTACCAGAAAGAGACTAATCAAGTGATTAATATCTAGTTTTATTATAATTAGGGTTTTGGCAACCCTAATCTTCTTCAATTCTAATCTCCACAAAATCAATTTTTTCTAGCGAATTAGATCATTGTAATCAATATCTTGTACTCTTCTATTGATATCATAAAGAATTCTCTCTCAAAGTGGATGTACACTAACAAAACATCGGTGGAACCACTATAAATCCCTGTGTGATTTAGTTTTTTTGTTATTGCTATATTATTTCTCTTGTTTGTTGATTGTGATTGGCATGTGGATTTGGGTTGAGAAGTTTTGAGATATTGATTAGTTGTTTTTGCACTTCTACCAAAATCTCCTCTTTCGCTAAATTGGGGATTTTGATTTGAGAAGTCTTGAGTTAAAATTCTCCATAACATTTGATATCAGAGCTTTGGTGTGGGTAGATAGTTGTAGAAATGTCGGAAACAGATTTAAATAGTGCCTCAACAGTTGGTCAAAGTAGTGTAGTTTCTTATGTACATGGGTCGTACGCTGCTCCTGGTTCACAATTGGTTACTGACAAGTGGAATGGCGATAATGATTTTGAAAATGGAAATGAAAGATAAAAACAATTTTAAGGCGGAATCAGGTACACCGGGTAGTGTTAAATACACATTTATTGCCAGTGGACATCTCAGATGTAAAGAGAGAAGAAATGGAAGAGTGGGCATTCACTACACTTCGACTTGTGATGGGAGAGAATGTTATCTCTGAAATTAGTGGTAAAATGACTAATAAAGGTATTTGGAACATGTTGGAGGGGTTGTATATAAAGAAGTCACTCACAAATCGACTGATCTTGCTGCAGACTTTCTTTACCTACATGATGAAGGAAGAAACTTCGATAAAGGTGCACTTAAATGTGTTTGATGATTTACTAATGAAGATGAATGTGGTAGATTTGGAAATTGAGGAGGAGCAGAAGGCGATGATATTGTTATGCTCGTTGCCTGAGCATTATACTGGGTTCTCAAATAGTTTGATCTATGACCGAGAAACATTGACTCTTGATGATGTCAAGACGGATCTTCTTAGTGGGGAATTGTAAGATCAGATGAAGGAGTTGAGTGACAGAAGTAGTGATGCAGCAAATAGTCATGGTTTATTTGTGGAGAATGGGAAGTCTGAGAAGTAGGGAAACTGAGGACTAAGTCTAGGAAGCCCTATTGGGGAGGAAAGTCGAAGGAAAGAAATGGCAAGTGATTTATATGTAAGAAACCTGGTCATTAGAAGAATGACTGTCCAGACAAGGGGAAGAAGGAAGTAGCATCTTCATCAGTTGCGGTGGAGAGAGATGTTGGTAAGGGAGACATAGATGTTTTTTCGGCTGTTACATCAGATGTTCTAGGCAGCGAATGGGTGCTTATTCGGGGGCTTCATATCACATGACACCTTATAGGAATTGTTTTTCTTATGATGATCGAAAAGGAAAATCAATTGTTATAGGAAATGGTGCAGTTTGCAAGTCGAAGGGCATTGGATCCATGCAAATTCATATGTTTGACTGAGTTGTTTGTATTCTCAGTAATGTGCGCTATGTTCCGGGACTACGAAAGTCACTTATCTCTTTGGGATATTTGGATTCTTTAGGTTGTAAGATCACTATTGAGAGTGATAGCTTGAGGGTTTCGAATGGTGCTCTTGTGGTTATGAAGGGTGCTGGAACTCATGGAATTTATTTTCTTCAAGGAGTGACCGTGGATGGCAAAACTTGCATGGGTGTTGATAATTCTCGTGTCTTAGATGCGAGACGGTTGTGGCATTTGAGATTGGGTTATGTCTCGGAGAAGAGTTTCGATGTTTTTCTTTGAAGGGAGATGATTAACGGGGAGAGTTTCAACAAGTTCAGTTTTGCAAGGAATGGGTCAAGGGGAAGCAAACTAGAGTGCCATTCGGTGAAGGTAAACATGATTCAAGTGTGCTTCTTGAGTATGTGCACATGGATGTTTGGGTACCGACACCTGTAGCTTCTTTAGGTAGAGTAAGATATTATATTTCTTTCATTGATGATTTTTTTTGAAATATTTGGGTGTATGTAATGAAGTCCAAGTCGAAGGCATTTGCAAAGTTCAAAGAATGGAAGGCTCTTGTTGAGAATGAGAGTGGAAAGATTTTGAAGGTTCTTAGATCCGATAATGGCGGTGAGTATGCTTCCGGAGATTTTCTGAAAATTTCCAATCTTCATGGTATTCGGAGGCATTTTACTACACCTGGGGATCCGTAATTTAATTGAGTAGTGGAGAGAATGAACCGAACTCTGCTGGAGAAAGCTCGATGCTTGGTATTGACATCGAGTTTGTCTAAGGGATTTTGGGCCTAAGGTTTATCAACTGTAGTGCATATTATTAAACGAATTCCGTGCTCGGCTATTGATAACAAATTTCAAGAGGAAGTGTGGAAGGGAAAGAGCATTGACTTGAGTTATCTTCGTGTATTTGGAAGTCCATTTTATGTGCATGATCCGGGAAGTGATAAGCTTGCGCTTAGAGCTTTCAAAGGGATTTTGCTTGGCTATATGGATGGAGTCAAAGGCTATCAGATTTGGAATCCGAAAATGAAGAAGGTTACAGTTTCTCGTCATGTTACTTTTGATGAGTCGTCTATGTTTAAGGTGAATGAAGACTCATCGGATGTTCCGGATTTGGTTCATGGTGAATCAAAGGAGAAGGAGGTTATTCCCACTTTCAGGCCTAGAGAGAGTAGAGTCATTGGAGATGCTCGTGAGGAGGTAGCGGTTGATGTTACATCAAATAGTCCATAGGGTTCCTCTAGTAGCGTTGGTGATGTGCATGATTCTAGAGAAGATACAGTTCAAGGTGGAGTTGAAGGAAGACCGGTTGATAGTATTGCTACTCGGGTTGGTTGTCATGCTATAAGGCCACCCGAAAGACATGGTGATTCGAACTATCTAAGCTTTTGTAAGAGTTTGGACTATGTTGTTCATGTAGTCCAAGATGAGCCGATGGACCTTGATGATGTCATGAGTTCGAGTGATAGCTCAAAGTGGATTTGTGCCATGGAGGAAGAGATGCAATCATTGATGAAGAACCAAACTTGGGAGTTGGTTTCACTTCCTTAAGGAAACCGTGTTGTTAGGTGCAAATGGATATATAAGGTAAAGGACAATAGAAGATACAAATTTAGGCTAGTGGCTAAGTGGTTTGCACAAAGGAAGGGAAAGGAATATGATGAGATCTTTTCATCGGTTGTGAGACATACTTCTATCCGGATATTACTTGCTATAGTTGTTATTCATGACTTGGATTTGGAGCAACTGGATGTGAAAACTGCCTTCTTGCATGGTGAATTGGATGAAGACATCTACATGGAGCAACCATAAGGGTTTGTTGTAGATGGTAAGTCAAAATTGGTTTGCAAGTTGAAGAAATCACTTTATGGTCTGAAGCAAACACCTAGGCAACGATACAAGAGATTTGATCATTTCATTGTTGAAAGTGGCTTCCATCGAAGCATCAAAGTTGCTTGTGTATATTTCAAGAGGTTAGGAAATGATTTTTGGGTGTATTTACTCTTGTATGTGGATGAAATGCTCATTGCTTCTAAGGACAAGGCAGAAATCAACAAGTTGAAATTGACGTTAAAAGCAGAATTCGAATTGAAAGACCTTGGGGAAGCAAAGAAGATTTTGGGCATGGAGATTGAAAGAGATCAAAAGCATTTTGAGTTGAAACTGACTCAAAAGGAATACATAAGAAAAGTGCTTTGTCGGTTTAGCATGGAGAATGCAAAGGCGACAAATATACCTTTACCTTTGCATGTAAAGCTTTCGAGTAAAGGATCACCTATCGAGGATAAAGTCAAGGCTTATATAGCAAATGTGCCATATGCTAGTGTGGTTGGAAGTTTGATGTATGCCATGGTGTGTACATACCCCGATATTGCGAATGTCATCGGGGTAGTTAATTGGTTTATGGCTAATCCGGGGAAATCGCATTGGGAAGCAGTGAAGCTTATCTTGAGATACTTGAAAGGTACAACATCTCATGGTCTTGTTTTTAAGGGTAGTAAGGAGAAAATTGCATGTTGGTTAGTTACTATGATTCAGACTATGCCGATGATAGGATTTGGAAAAAATCAACTTCCGGATATGTCTTTGCACTTGGTGGTACAACCATAAGCTGGAGTTCGAGATTGCAAATTGTAGTTGCTTTATCCACTATGGAGGCAGAGTTGATAGCTACAGTGGAGGCAATAAATTAAGCACTCTTTTTGAAGCAATTGTTGTGTGACTTGGGGTTTGAACATGACAATGTTGATATTCAATGTGATAGCCAAAGTACTATTCATTTGGTGGTGAATTTGGTGTTTAGCTCACGGACCAAGCATATTGAAGTGAGAGAGTCATTTCTAGTAGCCATGGATGAAGACAAAGTTTCCTTCGGAAAGCGCACACAAAGGGTAATGCGGCGGATATGTTCACTAAGGCTTTGTCGGTTGGGAAGTTCAAGAATTGCTCGAACTTAATTCGCTTGAAGAGGTGCTAGGTGCCACTGGGCGACACGGTTGAGAAAGAAACTTTGATGTGGAGGAGTATCGGCTAGAGATTCTATCTTCTTGTTATGATTATCTTTTGGTGAGACTAGTTTAGGAGTTGGATGTTTTCAACACTTCATTGAAGGATGACGGCTTTGCCTGAACTTGTTAGAGGAGAGCAATGGGCGATGGCTATGCTAGAGTTAATTGGGGAAACATTCAAGCTTGCATGGTTGACGGTAGAGGATGCTTTGGTACCATCGGTGTTGGTGTTGGAGATGGATATAGCATTGAGGTGGAGTGTTAAATTTTGCGATACTATATGGTAGAATTGAAGTGAATGGAAGTAGCTTCGCATGAGAGAAGACAATTCACAAATCGGAGCTAGCATGAAAGAGTTTGAGACGAAATCGAGCAGGGTGTTTCAACAGCATCAGCTCAGACGTCTGAGCCAGTGGTGACAAACATCTGAGTTTACAGGAGGAATTTCTCGACCCGAGAGTTCCGATAGACATCTATCACCTAGGACAGACGTCAGTGCTGAAGCATGGATCATGACAAAAGTATGATGGATGGTGGTAGATGTCTACGTTGTCAGGGAATGATTTCCCGAGACCGTGGACATATGTCTATCACTCTATGATGGACGTCGGTGGCGGCTTACTGGCTGTTATGGGCTGAGGGCATTGCATGTTGATTTGTTAAGGATGTAGGGGCAATTTGGGTAATTTCTACATTCTATTCTCTTCCTACATAAGCTACTTGCAGGATTAGGTTATGGGTTCCAGAAAGAGACTAATCAAGAGATTCAGATCTAGATTTATTCTAATTAGGTTTTGGCAACCCTAATCTTCTTCAATTCTAATCGCCAAAAAATAAAAAAATTCTTGTGAACTTGATCATTGTAATCAATCTCTTATACTGTTTTATTGATATTAATAAAGGTTTCTCTCTCAAAGTGGACGAACACTAACAAGTCGTCTGCGGAATCACTATAAATCTCTGTGTGATTTAGTTTTTCGTTATTGTTATATTATCTATTTTGTTTGTTAATTGTGATTGGCTTGTGGATTTGGGTTGAGAAGTTTTGAGATATTGATTGGCTGTTTTTGCACTTCTACCATGATCTCGTCTTCCGCTGAGTTGGTTTTTTTTATTTGAACGGTCTTGATTTGAAATTATCCACAACAATTGCCCCTCTTACTGACTATGTGATTGGGTGGATTTGTATCTTCAAATCAACCAGATGATATTCTGCTCAGGCCTAACCCTAGGGACAAGCTGACAAGACAAGTGCCTAGGGTAGTGGAAAGATGAGGGGCAAAGTTTTATTAGATTAGGTATGTAAATATTTTGGTATGTGCATTAACCAGTGGGTGAAGTATCTGAGTGGTAGTCATTGTTCATTTGGAATGAAGCAGCCAAAGTTCAATACTGGGGTTTGAGTATTTTTACTTTTGAGTTTGGCTAAGGCAACAAACTTATCGGGCCGACTTTGGTTCTGCATCTCCAGCCTTGATGCTTAAATTTCTTAAGAGAACTATTCTCGTGTTGTGTGAAGAAATAAACCCTAGATTTTTAATGTTGTAAGTCTTCCTTAATTATCCCTATTCCGTAAAATAATTAGGCAATGAATATGATTTAAATATGCTTTAATTCTTCATTTGAAGCATTAACTATATTTATACTATCATTCTCAAGTTTACATTTGTAATTTCTTTTGTCTATCCTTTGTAATCCTTTTGTTCACTTAATAATGGTTACATTGACCCGACTTACTATACTAGCATGATAAAATTATTCGGCTACACCTTATCATAATTAAGTTGCTGGTTGGATATCACACTGCTATGCAATTGTTTATGGCATAGTAAGGATTTTCCAGCATCTTGCATATTGCTTTTTTTCTCAGTTTCCCACGCTACGAAGGCAGAAGATACTTCTCAATCAGTGGCTAATTTGAACAAAAAGGTACATGTCATTCTACTTTAAGTATTTCATCCTTATTATACTCTTTTAGATTTATTCTACGAATCGACATCATCTACTACTTACCATTATAGATTGATGAATTTGTATTCAAAGGTGTCAACAACCGAACTAGGGAAGGCATCAAATCAAATGGTCTTCAAATAAGGTAATCATTTCATTTCTTCTCTCCAATGCTACCATATCATATTGCATCATCAAAGCAAAGATTGTTCATCTATACTAATAAGTAAACTGGTTGTGCAGCCTATTGGATTTACAACAACATGCGTCATCACTACTCAGGAGATTACATAATTCATAGAATGGAAAAGTTAATACACATCCATTCAAAAGGTCACATGGACACCGCAATCCTATTATATCTCCACATTACGTTGATTTCATTCTAAAAAATAATTCCAAATCATTATTTACACATAGCCTTGGGATGTAATAAAGAAAAGATGCTACTACATGAAAAAATATACCTTAACCAATCAAAAGTTCAACGATGGGATTTCAACATCTGAAAACATGGTAACATAATAAATTTATTATATCGTATCTTTAAATTTCCAATTATTTTTCCTTTTAAATTACACTTTAGGTTGTGGTAGGAATGAAAAGCTCTTTATTAGTCGCTGCAATTTATACAATGACATTACCCAACATCTTTAAATCCTACCCCTTCTCCTCAAGAGGGCTAGATCGCACAAAAAGGTATGCATTTTCAATAATTTATTGACAAATTTTATAGTCAAATGTATAGAATCTTTGTAGTATAACTTCAAACATACATTTATGTTATAACTATCATGTTATGTAAAAGTAATGATCGTATATTAATAATTTTGTTTGGTGCTCCATGACCGAGTTGTTATCATGTTTATTATGTCAGGTCTTTATATCACGTATATGTAACTTGAAACTTGAACATCTATTTTTGAATTGTGATCAACCAAATGTTGGTTTTTCTAGCTCTATCTTTGCAAATTTTCTACTAGTATGCTAACCGTTGTACAAGTGACAATGCTGCTTCAAATGGACAGAATCAAATAGTATCATTGTATTTTTAAATGTACATTCAAACTTCCGTTTGTATTGAAAAATATTTTACAAAACCTGATTAACCAAGATAATTATTTTTAATCTGATTTTATTTTTTTTAACCTCCAACACATGTCTACATAAAACATATATGGGATCTAAGCCACTTATTTTCGAGTTGAGTACAGTATGGCACAAGCATGATAAATCTACCTGCCTTTGAAATTTTTGTATTAGTAAAGTCAAGCAGCATCACTTTTACATATTTTACTTTCAAAAACTAAACTTAAATCTCAAGTTTCACATAATTAAACTTAATATTTTAGAATGAATTTTTTAAATATAACATTGTTAATAAGGATGATCCGCTAAATCTATTTTATATGCACTATCCATCAAAGTCTGAACATATTTCACTAAAATCTTCTTTGTAAATCTCAAGTTTTAAATCTTTCTTTTTAGAGTTCAAAATAAATGTTTCCACTTATAAACAACGAGTTTTTCAACATATTTAACATTTTGAATTGTACAGGATGATGATATTTTCACTTTTTGGTTTCTTCATCTTGCCTCTTTAACTTCAAAGTATCCTTGATTTTTAATTTTTTTGGTACACGTGTATGTACACATATGCACACATATTTTTTGAAATGCATAATCATTATTTATATAACTCATAGCATGAATGTTTCTTAAAAGAGTTGGTTAAACAATTTGCTTTATTGATAATTCTTGTAAGAACGAAACAGGCTGAAATAAATAATATGTACAACATTATGTATTATGAAATGAATCCCCTGTACCTAAAATTTCCTATCCCCCTGTATCCAACAAATCAGGACCCCTTAATTTCCACCTTTTTGCAATTAAGCCCTCTTTTTTTGACTTAATTGCAAAAAAGTGGAAATTAGAGGTCCTGATTGATTGGGTACAAGGGGACAAGGATTTTGGGTACATGGGATTTGCTTCTATGTATTATATATACAAGTTTGACAATGTTAAATAAAAGAAATGGGCTGCAACAATCTTCAAGCCCATCATACAAGCGGTCTGCATTCTTCATGTTTATAATATTTGCATTGCTTTGTACAAAATATCTCTTGTGGGTGTATCCATATGCTTCTATACCCGACCTCAATTGAAAATAAAGTTATTCTTTCTCTTCGATTTCTCCGCCTCTATTCATCATCTTCAAATCGTTCCTCAATCTATCAATTTTTTTTAGCAGATAGTGCTTTCGTCAAAATGTCAGATCTTTGATAGAAAGAAGGACCATAGCTTACTAAAAGTTACCCATTTCCAGTTCTTTCTCGTACATAATGTAGATCCATTTTGATATGCTTTGCGCAGGAATGTTGGATTAGGCTGATAGAGAGAGAGACACCGCTCGATTTAACACACTAGATCACTGGTTTTATCAAGTGCCTGAACCCTAATTCACAGATTAGATTTTCTACCCAAATAATTTGGCACTCATACTTACAACTGATCGATACTCCACTTATATGCTCGATCTGGAAACGGTGGTCTAATTTTTCATGCACCATGAAATAGGATTTGGCCTGAGGTATACACAATAGCCTGAGATTGATCTACGATCAATTGGATCGTTTTCCCAATCGGCGTCGCTGTTAGCTTCTATGTTTATTTCTTTACATGACTTGAGTGGTGGTCCATAGTTTTGTGTATCTTTTAAGTATCTTAATATACACTTTTTTCCTTTCAATGATTACTAAATGGGTTTTAGCGCATGTTGACACACTTTATTCACGCTATAAAATATCTTCGATCTTGTGATAGTTACATATTAAAGTGCACCCACAATACTTTTGTACTGTTTGATGTTGTCAGTTGCCTCACTTCTATATTTTGATAGCTGTAAGTTACTAACCATGGGTATTAATAGTGGTTCAACTTGGTCTACATTTTCTTTTAGTAATATTTCATGAATATATAAACAGGCACTCTAGATGAGTTGGTAAAGCGCAAAATTGGATTGTGATGGACAAGGTCACAGGTTCAAAGCCCGCAGTTACTGACTCTTAGGGTGACTATCTCAGTGGTGCGAAGACATTGGAAAACGGTTATACACCACCCATGGAGTTTACTAGGACTAACAAGCTGTGTCTTGAGTGATGTCTAAGGTTCTATACAAAAAAATCAGGAATATATTTTCTTTGGGATGTAAACATTTATGTGTCTGGTTTTATTTTTATTTGAATGCCTAAGAATTAATACAACTCACCCAAGTCTTTAGCGGTAGAAGTCTGATCTAGAAACCATACAACATTGTTGATTTTTTCATTATTTCTGCCAGTGATCGGAATATCATCCACATAGACTAGTATATATATGGTAGTTTTGTCATGATTCCTTGTGTATAGGGAATTGTTCGATTTTGAAGTATTGAACTCCATTTGTTCAATGTAACTTCAAGCTATTGATTAACATAGAAATGTGTTTATTTTATGCTCTTATATCTTATCTTTTGTATATAAATAAATATTACTTGGGTATTATTTTGTCACTTTTACAGATATGCTGACTTAACCACAAGCAGTCAGAAAATATAAAAATAGAGATCAAATTGCTGTATATTTACATATGAAGTCTTGCTGACGAAGATCTCACATTCAGTTGCTTTTTGGATAAGAAAATAATTGGCAGAAAGGCTATGCATATCACAAATCAATGCAAAATTACTAGGAAAGAAAGAATAAAAGAAGAAAGGCCCAATTTCAATAGAATTAACCATGGCCCATTTGTGATTGTGTTAGGGTTTAGGTTGGCTATCTATCTTATAAATACCCTTGAAATCTCATACTAAAGATCATCCATGAATTGAAGTTTTCTTTTTCTTTTCTGCATTTTTTTTATTTTCTTAGCAATTAGTGGTGTCTACACAATTAGATTTGGTAGAGCACTATTTGTATTTTTTACTTATTTTCATTAGTGATTGACCGTCTGATTATATTCAGCGGTAATCCTAATTTTATTTTCTGTTTGTTATTTAATTTCTGCAATTTTAATTTTTCTTTTTAATTGTCTTCCTAGGTTAAATTGGATTTGATTAGATTCAAATCTGATTCATAGTTTTATTTTCTTTTTAATTGAAAATTGTGATTTGATCGTCGGTTCAATTAGATTTGTTCTGAATCAAATTACAGTTTCAATTTTTGTTGTTTTTCAACTCAACTCCATGTTTTGTCTAACTCGCCCAAAAAATATATAAATAATAAAATTTAAAATTCCTCCCTGTGTTCGACTTGCATATTACACAATCAAGTTTTTGGCGCCATTGTCGGGAGGCAACAATTAAATTTTATTATTTATTTAATTTCCGATTCGTTTTAGTTTTTATTTTATATTTTATGTTTATAAAAAAAATCTCTTAATAAGTTTTTTGTTTTTCTTTGTTTCATATATATATATAAAATCTTGATTAGCTAATTTGGTGTTTCTCAAGGATACTATGATCTTCTATATAAGGAATTTTTTTTTGCTAGTTTCTCTTTGATTTCTTTCCATTTTTCTCGTTCTTTTTCTTTTCTTTTACAAACTCTCCTCTCTTTACAATTTACTTCCAAATAAAAAGAAAAAAAAAGAAAAAATCACATTTCTTTTGCGATTTCTTTGCTGCTCTTGTTTAGAATTAATCCCTGCACATCTTCTCCTCAAACACTTCCCATCTACCCATGATCCCTTCTCCACACATACCATTACCACGTTAAACCCTCCCCTTTGCATCCAGCTCCACATTGAAGCCACACACTTCACATACAAAACAAATTCTCCATCCTCCATCACACAACTCATCTGTCCACACAAACCCTCAAAGCCCCTCTCTTATCAACACTGCAACAAACTCCCCATCACCACTCTTTCAGTCCAACCACACACACATCAAATTCAACTTCGAACAGCAAAAATCACTCTTGATCTTCATCACACCATTACTACCCCGTATTGCCAAACCAACATCAGACCACCCAAATACCAACACGGCTTAGGCCATATATCGCGCATCCTCGTATCAACTATCACCAACGAATTCATGCACACAACTCCTGCCAAGAACTCCACAAACCACTTTTACACAAGTCAGAGCACCATTCTCCTCAAAATCCTCCTCACCTTTCACGGTTATCACCACTTCCGAACTGCTCATATCAACTCACAAAAATCGAAGCAACGATCCTTGCATGTTTCAACAAATCGCGCAACAATTCCCAGATCAAATCGCATCTACCACGGTAGCCTATAACCACCTCCTAATCGTTCACTATATCAATCAGAACCTCTGCCCAACTCTGATTTGAACCCAGATCAAATCTCAAAAGAAAAGAAAGCGAGTACGATTATTTTAGATTTTGTGGGATGCGCGATTTTGTTTGATTGAATTATTAAGGGGTGTGAGGTTTTATAGGTGGATTGGCGTGTATTGATTCATGATTTGCTTTGGTTTGAGTTTCACGATTAAGGGCATGTTTTGATTTTGAGGGATTTTCTTCTTGAGAAATAACATCATATTTCAATGGTCTACATATTGAGATGCAGGCGTATTTTAGTATTGGTGGTATGGTTTGATTTTTAGCAATTTTTGAGAAATAATACTAGGGGAATATTTGTTTCCTGTTTGCTATTTTGTTGAGCTCATCTCATATTTCGTTGTTTTCTTTATTATTTGATTTCCTACTTTCACTTGGCAGTCTTAGTACAAAAAAAGAAGAAAACAATTAAATATCAGGCCAACGTGAGAGAGAAACATCAAAGTAATTCAAGCAAGTAAATTAGGATTCAAGAGTCAACGAAATTGCAATCAATTGATTTGAATTGTTAGTGCTACTCAACTGCTTTGGACGGACTACTATACCCCTACTGTAATATTTTTTGAACTCTAAAGGTGTTGTAGCTGCTTAAAAAAATATAGACATTGCTTGTAAAATCTATTGCAGGGGAAGTGGCTTGCTTGTACAATTTTTAATTTCTGCAATTATTCTTGTCTGATTGTTGTGTTAGCTGAAACTTTTGAATTAATTTGGCGAGAAACAAATTTCTAAAATTGTCACTCTCATTGGTTTTTCAACTTTAAAATTCATGAGACATTGGTTCTAAGAAAAATACGAGCTCCTACAAAATAATATAATTGAAAAGTGGTGGTTGTGAACTTGACTGTCTCGTATAATTGGATCGTGGATATATAGTAGTTCAATTTATTGAACTATTAGCAAAAGAGGTTGCATACTACCCGTAAAACATTGGTCATATACCTTAGTATTTATACTATGCGTGAACGACCACAAGACCCTCTCCTCCTTCTGATTGAGTCAGTTAACTAATAGAGCACAACTCAGTATTTTGTAATATTTTGAAGTGAGAATAATTTCTGTCTTGCTTTGACTTTATTCAAATGTCTGATTCAAAAAATCCTTAAGAGAATTGTAGGTTAATAATCAGAGTAGACATCCTCTTGAAGAGTATGAGTATAAATTACAACTCATAAGGCAAGATTTTCCAAAATTTCGTGGGCCCAATATCAACAATTTCCAAAATTTTCCAAATGACCAACATTTTCAAAATCATAGATATAATCGAAATGGCAACTTCAATTCAAATTTCAATAATTTCGAATATGGGCTACATCCACATAAAAATTGCTTTGAATCCCAATATAGCTTTGATTAACATCAATATGGGGTTGTAAACCAAAATTTTCAAAGTTATAGCCCATACTAACATCTTGAAAATAACCAAAATTTCAATTTTCCCTCAAGTTCCCACAATTTTTGTTACAAGCATAATTTTTATAATCAAAATGATTTCCAATATCATTTTCATTTTTCTCAAAATTCAAACAGCCATCACATTGGAAATAATTTTGATCGTGAAATTGATATGGACTATAATTTTGAGAATCAAGAAATCCAAAATGAGAGCTCTCAAATCAATGATTCTGAAGAATATCATCTTAACATTCTCAGAGAGAGGGTAGATAAGCAAGATAGACAGCTTGATGAAAAAGATAGACAGTTTGATGAACTTCTCTGTTTAATGACGTATTTTAAAAAACAACTCGAGCAACAAAATCAAATTCAAACATGCGATGAATTAGGAAATAATCCATTCTTTACTGATAGTGAAATTTTTTCAAAGAACAACTTTGGAAATTGAGAATAACCATCTAAATGAAGTTGTCCATAATCCAGTAAATGATTTGGACTTCAACTCTTTTCAGGTAAAAGATTTAAGCTCAGATTTTGATCTTTCTGTTTCAGGCTGTGAGAAACTTGAAATTTTAGAAATTGAACAAAATAAAAATGTTGAATTTTTCAAAAATTCAAAATTGGAGAAGGATTTTAATGGACATGAATTTTTTGGATTGCATGAGGATGAATTTTCATATGAGGAAGAAGTAAATTCGAGTCATGAGTTGGAAAATTTTAACTTTGAGAAAATTTCAAACGAACTTGAAATTGTTAGTCTCGAAAATACGTTGTAAATTAA
The DNA here is from genome assembly GCA_030737875.1 of Allium sativum. Taxonomy (NCBI): domain Eukaryota; kingdom Viridiplantae; phylum Streptophyta; class Magnoliopsida; order Asparagales; family Amaryllidaceae; genus Allium; species Allium sativum. The sequence goes on from JASFAX010003068.1 coordinate 37,584, forward strand.
TAAAATTGAGAAATGTGATTACATAATATTGAACAATAATCAGAATTTAAGTTTCACGTTTGTAATTGAGTTTATATACGATCACAAATTTTTGGACAATTACACTGATAAATTTGTGGAACACATGAATCATCTTGGAAGCATTACTTCTGTTGAAAAACTTCGGGTTAGGATGGCACCAGATATTTATCTACTAGACTATAAATCTAGGTATAAAATGAGATAGTTTCAAAAACCTTTGCTTATTAGGAAATATGCCTAGACATAGTGGGAATGAGATTCATAGGGCTAGAACCAAGTCTGGGGGGAAAGTTGGTGGCATTCTTTGCATTGTATGCATCACAAACACATATATCATTGTATATATGATCCATTCTTACAATTAGTTATACTATATTTCATTCTACAAATAATTTTGCATCTCATCCATCTTTGGATGCTATCTTTCAAATTTAGGAAACGTCTACAGTGTGGACACTGTTTAGTTCTAGTGTGTGTGGGGGGGGGGGGGAGTTTTCAATGTATCCTTTTTATTTTTATTTATTTAAATTTGTGTTTGTTTTCTTTTTCATTTCCATGAATTTATATAGTACCATCATACAATTTAGATTGTAATAACATATCATAATTTTTTATTTTTTAAAAATACGACTCATTTTAGATTGATAAAACAAAATAAGTTAACGATTGTTAATCAGGTTATAGTATTTTTTTGTCTTAACTAAGATCAAATAAGAAATATAATAAAAAGTTGAACTTTGAGGGATATTAGTGTAAACGGTACATTGGGAGATTCTTAGGTGATGCCATGAAGTTTATTCTAAACTGTTGTCTTTGTTTAATGAGTGGAGGACTTAAAAATACTTATATTGGCTTTTCGAATCTTTAATACAAAGTTGTGTTAAGCTACGCATAACTCTCTCTTGTTCATATATTTACAACAATAATAATAATAGCAATCCAAGGGTATCCAACATTACTTGTATATCTAGCATTGGTGTGCAAACCCACCAAACTCTATCCGACACGTTGTTGACAAAGTCAGCGTTGGAATATCTTGGTCTTATTTTTTGAGTTGGACACATAAGGATTACCGACATGTTGTTGACAAAGTCAGCGTCAATCTGCACAATCCGCCAAGCTATGTCCCAACTCTCCGTCAGTCCACAAGGCGGTGTATGGGTGGTATACCTTGGTCTTTTAATTTAGGTGTATGTAATTAATCATAAATTTCAATTTTTATAGAGATACAAAATAAGCGATGATGCCTAAACACTTCTTGACCTTTGTAACACCCCGTATTTTCTAAGAATATTAAAATAACAAATTAAAGAATAATTAATTTGAAAAAAAAGAAATAGATGAAACGGGTTGTGCCATTGCGTTCGTCTCGGAATTCTGCTTGAGATAGAGTCCGAGTTTGCGTAAATCGGACCCCGTATGAAGAAGATATCTTTAAATTAAATATTGCAGCAAAACATGAAAAAGAAGAATGAGAAAAGAATAATGTTTAGAATTTCTAAGGTTTGTAAGCAAAAGACTTAGAAGCTCATTTGGTTAGAACATGTGACTTGCATACAAGAGGTACAGAGTTCGATCCCCGTAAGTGCCATATTTTTATTTTAGGGGAATGGCTAAAAAGTGGCTTAGTGTGAACGCAGTTCAAAAAGTGGCTTAGTGTGAAAATGGTTAATTGGGAAGATAGAGAAAAAGAATATATATATATATATATGTATGTATGTATAGAAAATATACATACATACATACATACGTACGTACATATATATATATATATATATATATATATATATATATATATATATATATATATATATATATGACGTGTACGCATCATGTGGAGCTTTTTTTGTTGGTCAAGGAATGTCTTTTTTATGTGGCCTTCTCTGATTGGCTTTGTGACAAATTCTGAGGTGTTAGGGATTATGTGTCATGCTATGATTGGCTGAGTGACACATTGCTTTAGTCGGATGGCTCTGATTGCTCCTAAAATGATCAAACGGCTCACATAAGATTTAATTTCTATAAACGCAACCATAATCCTCAAACCGTAAACCACACAAATTCATTCCAAGGAGCCACCATGCCGTCCATGATCATTCTAGTTAAGCCACCATTCCTTCTTCAACTTGAAAGCAAGATTAAAGCTACAAATCAAAACTAACTTAGAGAATTGATAGTCTTCTTCAAGGGATTGCTTTCCAATTTCAGAAAACAGATCCCAGAAAATAAGACTTTCTTTTCTTTGTAAGTCATATTATTATTTAGATGTTAACGATTAAAAGTTGTGATTTGTAATAAAATGAAAACTAGAGTAATTCCTAGTTGTAAGATAATGACGATGTTGATTTGTGCCTATTCCTGTAACGATTCTATCGTATATGCTTGTGAGATTATTGTGGTTATATGTTGATGTTAAACCAATCGTATATTATGTAAATATGGTGACTTTTTCATATTATGTATCATGCAAGTTGTTTAGATCTACATTTAGATCTATGTTTATTGAATAATGCAAGTTTTTTAGATCTATGTTTATTAAATCATGCAAGTTGTTTAGATCTATGTTTATCGAATCATGTAAGTTGTTTAGATCTATGTTTATTGAATCATGCAAGTTGTTTAGATCTACATTTAGATCTATGTTTATTGAATCATGCAAGTTGTTTAGATCTATGTTTATTGAATCATGCAAGTTGTTTAGATCTACATATAGATCTATGTTTATTAAATCATGCAAGTTATTAGGCTAAGACATGAATTATGTTTAGATCTACATTTAGATCTATGCTTATTGAATCATGCAAGTTGTTAGGCTAAGACATGTATTATGATTAGATTCACATTTAGATCTATGAAAAGTGGATCAAAAATTAAAGTTTACATTCACATGTCTAGTTGAACTTGTGCAATTCTATATGCTTAAGATTTATGTTCATTGGACCCAAAATAAAAGTTTGCATTTACATGCCTAGTTGGATTTGGGTAATTTCGTATGTTTAAAACCCATGTTAATTAGATCCAAAAATGCAAGTTCACCTTTATATAACTAATTGGAATTGTGTAGTTCTATGTAAACTCCCATTCATATGCTTATGGTTCATGTTTATTAGGTTTAAAATTGCATGTCATAATTAAACATATATTTATTATATGCCAAATTTATGTGACATATGTTGGATCCATATTATGCTTATCTTGAATGCGACGTGTCTCTTCCTTTTCCCCTCTTGATTTTGAGTTAGGCTAAATTGCGAAGCCTAACATTCTATGAAATTTATGCGAACGTTTAGCGGGGGTAATGTTGGGAAAAACATGAAGTTACATGTTATTGGCATATTTTAAAATGATTAGTTGCATTTAAATGGTACAATTTATATACCTAAAATTATGAACATGATTTAGGGAGAAATCGGGCATGACTTGAATGACAATAATTTACATATAAATATAGAAGGTAAATATGTAAATTTAGAAAAGACAAATATGCCTAACCCGAGGTTAGATTGAGTTACGGTGTAAGACAAATCGGAACCGCCCGGCACATCTAACAACCGTAACAATATATATCTAATGTGAGAGGTTAGTGCATCAAGCCCAAAAGAACCCGAGGTTAGAGTGAGTTGCGGTGTAAATCTGCCAGGAACCGCCCGACACATCCAGTAACCGCAACAATTCCTGTCTAATGTGAGTGGTTGATGCTTTAATGAATGAAATTAAAGCTAAGACAGGAATGGTATGGTTAAGTTAATTAAGGTAACACTTAACCAATATAACAAGATGAATGACTAGGGTTAAGTTAATAGGAAACACTTAACCAGTATAGCATGATGAATGGGTAGGGTTAAGTAATAAGAAACACTTAACCAATATAACTTGATTTGTGGTAAGGTTAAGTTAAAACAAGAGGGCAACACTTAACCAATATAACTTAATTTGTGGTAAGGTTAAGTTAAAACAAGAGGGCAACACTTAACCAATATAACTTGATTTGTGGTAAGGTTAAGTTAGCACAAGAAGGCAACATTTAACTAAAGTAACTTGATAAGTAGGTGGGTTAAGTTAACTTGAATTATTGATGACACTTAACCAATACAACATGATGAACACGTGGGGTTAAGTTAACAAGAAAACACATAACAAATATAACTTGATGAACGAAAGGGGCTAAGTAAATAAGGAAAGTTAACCAACATGACACGATGAATAGGAGGGTGAAGTACATATCAGGTTGGTGGGTAATATTAGTAAATATAGGCCCACAAAACATAACCGTTTAATAAACATGCTTGAATCGAGGGGAGGGTTAAGTACATCTCATGAAGGTAGGTAATAATAGTACATATAGGCCCACAAACTTAACCCTTAAATAAACATGCTTGAATCAGTGAGAGGGTTAAGTACATATCGGTTTGGTGGGTAATATTAGTAAATATAGGCCCACAAACTTAACCAATAAGGAAACCCTAGTAACGGGGACCCATTTTAACAGTAACCCACATAGATGTATCAGAGTACCCTGAACTAGGTAGGGTGGGGCACGATTTCTGGGCTGATTATAAGCGGTCAAAACAGCGACAGGGCCTACATCTGTGTAGGTTCCGAAGGTACACGGGTGTGCACGTACTCCAGAGTGGGAAAAAGCAAGAACTGGGTACTAGTAGTTATACACTGTGCATCTTGAATCGTGTCGGGTTGCTATCATAAGGATTGATACACCTTATGGTGGGACCAGCACAGGGTATATACATGCAAGAGAGGGCCGATTGACATAAACACAAGGAACATTAATGCAAGTAAGGAGCCAATCGATAGGGTAGTAAGGGTGCATCTGACATATTCATGGCAATTAGGCTGATTGATGTGGAATCCTCACGATAGATGTACACCTGAAGGCTACCACAATTACGGGGATTGGGATCACGTTATCATTTTATACAGATTACTAGTTGGGACACTAGTTAGGTGGTGCAGAGAAGTAAAATGGTTAGCATATTCAGCCTTATTATCTTATTTCTAGGGTGATGTCCTAGATTCAGTTTATTCATGTCATGACCCTTTTCTTGTTTACATGCTAAATAGTCACTGGACTTACCAGACTCATGTCTGCCCCATTTTCTTTTGTGTTCTTTCCTTCCGTTCCCCTCCCCCAGGTCCGCAGGGAGGGAATACTTCAGCTTAGATCAGATCATTTCCAGCTTGAAGAAAGTAGATGTATTGCTTTGGACTCTCTCTTCCACTGCTATTGCTGGTTCACGCTTTATTGGGGAATATCACTTGTTTTTTTATGCTTCTTTTATATTTGGAAGTTTTTGAATCTAGACAGGATTTCTATGTATTACTTTTAAGTATGATTGAGACAATTGTTGTAAAAGCTTGATTGAATTAAGTTGTTAATAAAATGACTTTATTTTCTGCTGCTTTATTTGTCTTTATTGTAATTTATCTGCATCTTTTACCTATAATGCTCCACCAAAGTTAAGGCATTCCCTTTGTGAGTGACCTTAACGGAGGCGGGGTGTTTCACTTGGTATCATAGCTGAAGGTTACCGGATCGGATAAAAGGTTTGAAAAATTATTTTCAAAACGGTTTTAAAAGAAGCATTTTCAAAGGAAAAGTTTTGTTCTAAAGGCATATTCCCCAAAGCCATATGCACTACCTTTTGATCCTCTATTTGAATCCTTGTTTCCTTCTTTCCTGAGTCTCCGGGGCTCCTAACTTTCTGTAATGTAACCTCCTCGCGGCATGGTTCCGTAGGCTTGATGAGACTATGACACCTGTCAAAGGGCAAAGAAGTGCCGAACTTCCATATATAGCTGCAGTAGTTTCACCCGCGGCTAATTTTCTTTCAAGCTTTGTAGGGTTTTTCCGCGCAATGGAGGCAGCTTTCAAGAGACTTTTCAACAAGTTACACAAAGATGGCAAAGATGAGAATGGGGGAGTTTGGCTAAGGAGCACAACCCAAGGATGAGAAACTCATGGATATGGACTTGGTTCGCAAAGGAGGAAAGTATAGTGTTAGACCAAAATTTGGGTCTAACACCCAAATGGTATGTGAAAACCTCACAATCATAGAACAATGCAGAAAAAGCAGTAAAAATAA